>APFE030690013.1:0-56800 GCA_000404065.3 Pinus taeda | reverse complement strand
TAATTTAATGTTATTTTTCTTTATTTTTTTTTTTTTTTGACCAAGTAAAAATGTGTTCACGTTGTAAGAAGAAATTTGTCGTAAATCACATGAAGAAAGATCTTTGTCGATGCGAACCAACCAGTTGCGTAAATCACATGAAGAAAGACCTTTGTGGATGTGTTTCGAACCAACCAGTGGCATAAATCACATGAAGAAAGACCTTTGTCGCCTTTCAAACCAACCAGTGTGGTTCATCGTTATTAATTTTACAATTTATAATTTAGGTTTTATTTTAATTTTATTTTTTATGTAAATTTATGGACTCAAAAAGTTTAGAAAATGGGACAAAATATTACAACATTTTTATACTGGGTTGGAGAGTGCCACTTGGCCCAAAAACATAGAGCCCAAAAACTACCATGGTAAAAGGCTACATTAAAAAGAATAAGAATAGCATAGTTAAAATCATGAAGACATGAAGCCCCAAAATCATCATTGATCAAAGGCTACATCTAAAATAAAATAATAGCATGGGTTCTCAAAACCTTAAAATTGGCATTGATAAATTATCTTGAGTCAAGTTACTAGAATCAATCTAACATATATAGTAAAAGCTAGAACATATAATTGTTGCATATGCTGTCCAAGTCGCTATGGTAGTGATGTTGTCTTGTCAACATAATTATTTTGACTCAGTCAAAAATAAAATAAAATTTAAAAAGAAAATATAAAAATATAATATAAAAGAAAACAAATTATATTTAACTATAAATAATAATTATGATATCCATATTAAGTCTAGACTTATCTCTCTTGGCCCTTGATAGATTCAAATTTATGTCAGATTTAAACTAGTATATTTTTAGGGACTCTACGGAGACTACATTTTGCTGGAAAACAATAAAAATTTCGCACATTTTTGGTAAATATGAACTAAATTTTTGGAACTATGAGTTACAGCTTGAAAGTTTTGAAACTTTGGGTGCCCAAAGAGTTTTTGATGATGTTAGATCAATTTCCACAATCAAAAACACAATTCAAACACTCACACAATTAAAATATGTAAAATTAAAAAATTAAGAACTAAAAACTTAATAAAAGTAATTGCAAAAATATTACCCAAAAATTAATCTGGCCATTAACATACACATCATCTAATATAATATTTTAACTTTAAAACTGATACACACCTTCTAATATAATATTTTAACTTTAAAGAATATACACATTATCTAATATCATATTTTAACTGAAATTATTTATTATTGAAAACCGTAAATGAATTTCCGCTCGATGAGCTATGCGAGATGCCCACGGAGTTCATGATGAATGGCTTCGTCCAAGAAATGTGTCGCACGATCCAACTTCTTTGTTGTTAGGAATAACCAACAGTAACATACATACTAGGAGAAATCACACCGTATCACACACCGTCCACCCTCTTTCTTGTTAGGCATAAGCAACGGTAACATACATACGAAGAGAAATCACACCACACCGTATCACACAAACTACAACATACAACATAGAAGAGAAATAATATAAAAAAATGAGTGATTATATGCCAGTGCATGATGGCATGTATTAGTTCTACTGTTTGGATTAGTTTATAATTAATAGTATGCTATTTTTGAAATCTAATCTCAACTAGGTAACTTGAATTTTCTGTGTGGAAAATTATTTTGGGTTGAATTTTCTGTGTGAAAAAATAATTTTGGGTTGATTGATGATAACTTAGTGTTGAAAAAGTTACACCCACAACTTGACCTCTACTAGTTATTGTGATAGTAAGAACTTGTTAAACTCACAATAACTCAAATTAAATAAGTCACAAGATCCAAGTCACCTTAGTTAACTACCTCCAAGTATTCTGTTGAAATAGAAATTCGAATTTTAATCTAGTTTGACCAAGGCAATGTCAAAACTAGATTTTCTTGTTTCATTTTCAACACTCCCTGTGATAAATAAATATATTATCACATGTTCCAATCCATATTCTATGGAACTCAAATTTTCCTCTAAACAAGGCCTTTGTCAAAATATTTTCATCTTGTTCCTCTATCTGAATGTACTACAACAACATGATTCTCCTTTGCACACAATCTCTTAGATGGTGATACCAGATATCTATATGCTTGGATCAATCATGAAATACTAGATTCCTAGAGAGTTTGATACAACTCGGATTCTCACAGTAAATAACTGTAGGATCCATCTTCTGAAAAATAACCCAAAAGGAATTGTTCTCATTCAGATAGCCTCACATGTTGCTTGAATTGTAGCCATATACTCTTCTTCTGTTGAGCTCAATGCCGTGACATATCTCTACTTCTTATTCTACCAAGAAACTATTGTGGACCCAACACTCAAAATTCTTCTTGAAGTGCTCTTCCTATCTGATGGACTCCCTCCCTAATGTGCATCTATGAAGCCTTGCAGCTTCACTCCCTCTGTCTGTCTATACCAAATACCAAACTTAGTAGTGCCTCTGAGATATCTCAACACATGTTTTGCTACCTTCCAATATAGTTTGGATGGATCAACCATTGCTTGACTAAGCTGGTTAAATTCATAACCAATGTCCATACCAAGCACATGGTGCTTGCTTGAGTCCATACAACATTCGCTTGAGTCTACACACATGTGACTCTCTATCAGAGGTCTCAAATCCCTATAAATGCTCAATATACACCTCCTCCTCAATAAATCCATTCAGGAATATTGTCTTCACATCCATCTAGTGGATCTTCCACCCCATCTCCATTAATAGTGCTAGAATTGACTTGATTGACAAGTACCTTGCTACTCGAGAAAATTTCTCCTCTTATTTAATTCCCTCCACCTAAGAGAACCCATTGGCCATAAATCTGGCCTTTTTTTTCTCTATTCTCTCATATGTTGCATTCTTTACCTTGTAAATCCATCTCAAACCAATAGTTGGTTTGTTTGTTCATAAATGGACCACTTCCCAAACATTGTTTCTGACAATGGAATCATATTCCTCTACCATAGCATCAACCCATATTGGTTACTCTACATCTTCCTCGAATGATGATACCTCTGTCTCTATAATCTCATGCATCAAAGCCATGTAGCCAATGTATCGATCCAGTGACCTTCTTTGCTTGCATTGTGATGTTTGTGCTTCCACATTCTCTTTAGTATCCTACGATAATATGTCAACTTCCCTATTCCACTTCCTTCCTTCTTTGGATGTCTTTTCTTGGGTGGATGTCTCGGCTCTCTGCTCCTTTGGTTGTGGCTACTCCAAAACTTCCTGATGTTCTTCCTTTGGAGCCAAAAGCTCATGATCAAGTTACAACTAAAGCTCTGTCTCAAGTGTTCACCTCATTGCCTTCTTTTACCTTATTCTTTCTTTCACCAGAATAAAAAAATAAAATAAAATAAAATAGTGTTATATTAGATATAACATGTTGTTTACACATATCATAGGTCACATGTCCATCCACATTCAGTTGGAATGTTCTATTGCAAAAAGAAATTACATCAAAATACCTCCACAGTTTAACAAAGTATCCCAATACTTATATCTTAATAAAACAGAAACCTTAAAAAGGTAGTTATAATCATTGTTGCACATATTCCTATTATGAAAAAACATATTGTAACTCAACATTCCATGATTTGTAGTAACAGGGACTAATGCTTGGTGAATGGAAAATTTTCCACTATGTTGATATATGGAATTTGTATAGAATTTGTACTCTAACATATCAAAAGGTAGAAAAGGACCATCCTTATATAAGCTATTGGAAATCGAATTGAATTCCCTGCATGTATATGTAATTTTCATATTAGTGAAGTGTTCCATGATTTTTTGAATTCTACTCAACCATTTGAAAAGGAGTAACAGGAAGAAAGTATATATATTAGAAACCCACTCCACAACTTCTTGTAAATGTTTGAAGGCTTCCAATTATACCAACCCAAACTTGCATGCATAAAATATAATTCGCCAAAGTGCTAGAACACCATCTCGTATATTTTTCCCATTACTCCCATCCCAGCATATGTGGTACATAATGGTCGCCAAAATGATGATGTAACCATGATCGTAAATCCCATCCTTATTTGCACCATCAAAATAACCATACAAAAAGGGTTTGAAAGTTAGTGGAGGACAAATGAGTCTCAAAGTAGGTGCACATCTACCAAAATTTTCTTCCCTATAATATGCCATGATGCAAACACACCTCTTCCAGATATTAGACAAATTGTTCTCAAAGATGAGTGAATTTTTACTTTTCAAATTCCCCACATAATGTATATAGGAAGTGGTTTGAATGTTTTATATTCAATTATACAACCCTGAATATAATTAACCATAGAAGAGAAGTTGCAATCCGCCTGTAAATGCAACATATTAAATACACCATTCCAAATTAATTTGTCAAAGGAGCATCAAAGAAATAAATGAGTTGGGTCTTCCATCTACCCCATACAATTTAAATAACAACTAATCCCACTGTGTCATTTACAGAAAAAATTGTCTTATGTCAAGATTATATTTTTCCAAATGAGGCAAGCCAAGACTTGTAGCTTTGTTGGAATATTCCACTTCCATATTTTCATAAACAATTTTATGGAGGAATAAAGAATAGGGGGGTAGGGGGAATGTAAAAATATGCCTCTCTTCCCTTTATTTTGACCGATCACCAAATTGTCATTCCATACATATTTATCCTCCTTTTTAGTGATAAACATGCTCGCATGTTCAAGGTATAAAACATAGATATTCCATCTATCTGCAAGGTCCCCATACAATCCAATTGTTATTGGGAGCTACCATCTGACAGTGTAGGTTTTAGTCTATTAATAATGATTTTAGAAATCATTTTGTATAAGATGTTGCAAAGAGAGATAGGCATGTAACCAACAAAAGTTGATGCATGTGAAACCTTAAGAATCAATATAATGAAATTGGAATTAATATCTCCAAGGATATAACCAATCTTTCAAGATTATTATGTAGTCGCCAATATATTAGTGCACAAAAAATCTTGGAAGTGTAAAAATAATTCAATGGGCTATCCATCAGGCCGAGGGCTTTTATTACGAGAAAAGGATTCCATCATACCCTGCAATTCTTCCATTATAATGGGATGAAATAACATATTATTTATGTTAGAATCGAAAATAGTCGGATATGAATCAATGACCCCCATTAGTTGTACAATATCCACCTCTACTCTAACTCGATATTAATTGAAAAAATATCTCAATGCCTCATCCTCGATGTTAGGAAGAGTAGATAAGAAATTACCATAAATATCTTGAATTTCCTAGATAGAGTTCTCCATGTGGCGCTTCGTTGCATAATTATCAAACAATTTTGTATTATTGTCTCCTCTCAATACCTAGAGAGCATGAATCTTTAGTTTACACTCCTCATCCTATAATTGAAAATTTGAATTCTTCCTCTTTTCTAAATCCAAAAATCATAATTGATGCACCACCGAGAAATAATCTACATGTGAATGATAAGCCAAAGTACCAAGTTTTTTATCAGTAGCCAAAATTTCATCAATATGCTTCCTATTTTTAGTTCGAATCTAGTTACTGATACAATTTGTAAGAGCCCTCAACTTAATCCAAATAATTCCTAATAATATGTGATCAAGGTGCTCAATCCTAATGCTCGAAAAGTACGCACTAATGAATCAAATTCAAGAAATTTTAAGCAATGGTGATTAAATTTGAATGGGATACCACCGCAATCCTCATCTACCTGCCACTCGAGTATGATATGAAAACTGTCTAAAATTTGGGATGGAATAACCCAAGATTTCATGGACCCTAATAACTTCACCAAATTTTCAAGAAGCAAGAAACGGTCAAGTACTTCAACGATTCTTACGAACCCAGCCCATCCATTTCTCTAGGTCAGAATAAAGGGAGCTGAAAAATTATCCACCAAGTGGTTCCTACCAAAAATGTCGATGAAGTACCCTGCCAATGGGTCCAGTCTACAATGATCTCCCGCAGGCCTCATTATCTTGAATGGTGAGGCTCAAATCCCCCGCCAAAATAAGGAATCCCATCTTTAATAAGTTGCAAGATTCTAATTTATCCAAGAAGTATATTCTAGAAGAATATGGCGCATATGTATTAAGAATATTAAATCTATCCTTCGAGCCCCTAATGAAACTAAATAGGAGTATACTTACAAAGGATTTATGTGCAATAAAATTCACGAACTTAGGATCCCAAAAAGCCATAAGACCACCAAATAAACCCAAATAATCCACTTCACATACTTGCCACCTAGGATAGATGTAGAGGACAATGAGCCAAATTTTGTCTCCAATCATCATCATCTCTTGTAAAAGGATAATAGAGGGGTGATTAACCCCATTCAATTGTTGGAGTAGGAGGATTTTTCGGGCACTCCCCAAGCCCCTAGTGTTTTAAGACATGATTATCATGGTAAGCCTTCATAATTAGGATAATAATCTCTAAGACCCTGAATAGGAGAGAAATAACTAACAAAAGATGATTTACTAAAATATGTGGAACAAGATCTAGTGTTGTAAAATCATTGTGAAGATCAGTATCAGCCCCATTTGAATGATGCAAAGGTTTCGAACACCATTCCTTCATAATGGTCACATTACAATGAGAATTGGGACTAATAGAAATCATGGGAGAGGAGGATGAATGAATCAACAAGGTCTCTAGGTGGATTTAAGGGTGAAGGCGGAGAAACTCAATATTACTCCCCACTAAATTAGTAGGAGAAAGGTCTCTAGAAAAAGTCCCAAATTTAATGTGAGGAGGGTCAAGACTAACAATGAATGAGTGATGAATAGTGAAGGTCGTCCCATTCACATCAAAAGATAGAGTGTGGGTGGATTCCAAATTTTCTTAAAAGAGATAAATTTCAAGTACATATAAAAATGAAGAATGTTCAATACAATCAGAATGTGGTCGTTGAATATCGAGAGAAACGATATTTAAAGGAAGAAATGTAGAATTATTAAGAGAAACGACACTTGATATTAAATAATTATAAATATGTTACTCAAGACATGTCATAGGTGGTGTGATTTTAAACTTACAAGAGAGTGTTGGCCAATATCCTAATTCATTGGAGAGTGTACATATGTTAATGGACAACCCCATCATAAAAAATCTCTAATATTCCATGTTTCCAATTTCCATATCTATAAGGGCACTCGGCAATAATATGTCCAAGATTATGACAAATGAGGAGTCGAAAAGGAATTTTCCAATCATCAATTCACTCCCTATTAGAGAATCCACCCCAATTAAGTTCCACCTTTTCATGAAGGCTAGTAGCGAATTCCACCTACACCAAAGGCCATGTGATACATTTATCTCCTTTTAGTAGTCTCGTTCTCCAAGAAAAAAAATTTACCAATGGAATTGTCAATCATCATCAGTGATTCATGTGAACAAATTAAGAGGGTTAAACCAGGGAATTTAGCCAATTCCAATTTATTTCATGGAAATTATAGGTATGGATCAAAGGCCACATGTCAGGGATGTAAATAGAGGAAACCACAACAATTTTCCCAATATGCTCCAAAAATATTCACAACATCGTCATCATTAATAAAGTGGAAGGAAAACCACTAATTATATAAAATGTTGAAAAGAGTATAGGTTTAACCATACTTCCTCTGGTTTAACAAGAGCTTCCTCGATGCCTGGTCTCTTTTAATTTCCATGCCCAAAATATAGTTTGCAGCGCCAAGATCTTTCATGTCGAATTTGGAGGACAATTGGGTCTTCGAATCCTGGATAATTTCTTTGTCATTTCCAACCAACAACATATCATCCATATACAAGACCAAATAAATAACATAGTCAGCAATTAATTTAAAATACACATAGTGATCTGCTTTGCTTCTGTTGAAGCCAAGTCCTCTTATAAATGTATCAAATTTCTGGTACCACATCCTTGGTGACTGTTTTAACCCATACAAAGACTTCCTTAACTTGCATACCATTTCTTTCTTACCCTTCACCGCAAAACCTTCAGGTTGCTTCATATAGATCTCCTCTTCTAGATCCCCATCAAGAAATGTTGTCTTCACATCCATCTATTCTACCTCAAAATCAAAAGCAGCAGCAACAAATAAAATTAATATAATAGAAGCTACCTTCACAAGAAAAGAAAAAATATCACCAAAATCAATTCCTGGCACCTGGGAGTAACCTTTTAATACCAACCGAGATTTGTATTTCTCCACCTCTCCTTCTGCATTTGTCTTATTCTTGAACACCCATTTGCTGCCAATGGGTTTCCTTCCATCCGGCAACTCCACCAGATCCCAAGCCTCATTCTTTTGCAAAGATGCCATTTCATCAACCATGGTTCTTTCCAGAGTTTTCCATCCTTTGAATCTACTACTTCCTTAACAGTTCTGGGATCATCATCAGTAACAGATAAAGAAAAATTTGAAGAGAAAGTAGATGGACTATATCTTTCCAGTTGTCTTCTTTCATGAACTGATCTTCTCACACCCGAAGTTTGTGGCTCTTCATCTTCCGATTCCTCCTCTGTTGTAGAGTCTGATTCAAGCTCCTTTGGTTGGACTTCATGTTTAATAACATATTTTACCTCTCTGAACACCACATCTCGGCTGTAAACAACCTTCCTTGTTACTAGGTTCCAAAGCTTATAACCCTTTAAACCGTCCTTATACCCAATAAAGATGCACTTTTCAGATTTACTATCCAACTTGGTTTGTTTCTCCATTGGAACATGTACATATGCATCACATCCAAATACCCTCAGATGTGAAAGAGAAGGTTTCTTACTAGTCCATACCTTTTGTGGACTCTTATCCTCCAGTGTTGATGAAGGTGATCTATTGACCAGGTAATAAGTTGTCTCCACCGCCTCTGCCCAGAATTCCCATCCTAACCCAGTACCACTGAGCATTCTTCTTGCCCTTTCCATTAATCTCTTGTTCATTCTTTATGTAACTCCATTTTTCTCAATGTCTATGGAGTAGTCTTCTGCCGTGCTATACCACACTTCTTATAGAATTCTTCAAATTCCTTACTACAAAACTGTCCATCGTTATCTGTCCTCAACACCTTTATCTTCTTCTCTGGCTAGTTTTACACCACAACCTTAAATTATTTAAACCTGTCAAAGACTTTGGAATTCTTCTTAAGGATATATATCCATGTATTCCTTGAGAAGTCATCTATAAATGATACACAGTACATAGACTTACCCAGTGATGGAACCTTTATAGGTCCAAACACATCACTATGCACAAGTTCTAATATTTGTTTCACCCTCTTACCACCAGAGGGGAATCTCACCCGATTCTGCTTCCCATATACAAAATTTTCACAGAAATCAAAATCCAAAGAGATATTACTCATACCTTCTACCATACCTTTACCATGAAGTGGTCGAAGACCCTTCTCTCCAATATTTCCAAGCCTCTGATGCCAGATCATGGTCTTCTCTCCAGAGACCACTATATTTTCTACTCCACTTTTAGGAACCACAGAACTGTTGCACCCATCAACAACAATGCTACATTGCAGCTTGTATAGAGTTCCAATCTGAACTCCCCGCATGAATGCCAGTGCTCCCCTAACCATCTTGCAGGTATCCTTTTGGAACACTATTTTTAAACCTGCATCATCTAGATTTCTTACAGAAATCAGATGTTTGGACAATGCAGGAATATGGAGAGCACTCAGAAGTGTTCTAGCCCTTCCACCTTGCAACTTCAACTTTACTTTTCTATGACCAACGATTCTATCCTTCCTATCATCCCCTAAGAAGACATCACCACCATCGTATTTCTCATACTCGCAGAACCACTCTCTATGGGGAGTGAAGTGAAAGGATGCACCTGAGTCAATCAACCATGCCTCATGATCTACATGTGTACTAAAGAAGCCAAGTACAAATCCCCACCTTCATCTCAGGTGGTTTTTGCCTCTACAGAAGGAGCATCATCAGATGCCTTTCCTTTATCAAGAGCTTTAAATTTAGAGTTCCTTTTCTAGTGCCCTTCCTTTCCACATTTCTAGCACACCACCTTTACAGGTTTTCTTGGAGATTTAGATCTCCCTATAGATTTATATCTCCAACTTGATGACTTATTTTTGCTTTTGTTCTGGGACCATCCTCGTACAGACAAGGCATCACCATTCTGGCTCTGCATATTTTTCCATCTCATCTCCTCCGTCAACAAGGATGAGACTATTTCATCAAGCTACAAGGAAATTGTATTGCTACCTATTGAAATAACCAGACTATCCCACGAATCTGGTAGAGAACACACCAAACTAATGCACTTATCTTCATTTGAAATTTTAATATCAATAGATAATAAATGACTTACCACAGTATTAAATGCATTCAAATGCTCTGTCACTAAGTCTCAATCTTTCATCCTCAGGTTATAGAGCTTTTTCCACAGGAACAATTTATTCACCACAGACTTAGATTGGTAAAAAGTCCCTAACTTGTCCCACAAAGACTTCACCGTAGCTTCCCCTGATACATTTAGCAATACTGAATACGAGACACACAATTGTATTGTGCCCTTTGCCTTTTGATCCAACTTCTTCCATTCTTCATCGGACATTCCCATTGGTTTAGTACCCGGATCTATCATGATCCACTGATCTTTATCCACCAACAGATCCTCCATCTTGAGTTTCCTCAACTTAAAACTCTGACCATTAAATTTCGCGATCTCTATCTTTCCACTACTCGCCATCTTCTTTCATCACCAGAATCGATCTCATAGATCTCCCACTAATCAAGGCTTACCACAGGCCCAAGCGAAACCCCTAAGCAAAAAAGGTGTCCCCTTGAAGCCAAAAACATCGTTGATACCAAACATAGGTTTTAACCCCATATAGAAGTTACCTGCATATGAATTCTAAAAACACAGAAAATAAGCAATGCGAGAGCATAACACATAAAACACATATACACAGAGATTGTCACTTGGATCCCAAAACCGAGAGTACCACCTTGATTTTTCATTATGTTCCTTTCAATGTTGCAATACATATTTATACATGCCAAAACATCCATTACCATAGACTGAAAACCATCACGTCGAAAACCATGGATCAAAAACCATCGCGGCGAAAACCATGTGTGAAAGTCATGCACAAAACCATAGGTAAGAAGGCCCAACCTAATATAGAGTCCAAGAAACAAAATTTTCTGGGGCATTGCCCTGAACCCCATAGAGGGGGGTTACCTGCACCCTTCAAACCCCCTGTCACCCCCCCCCTCCCCGCTATGCAATAGGCGCAACGAAGGAGGGGCTTCACCTCCCCTCTAACCCCCCGGTTAACTACGTGGGCTAGTCGTGGAAAGAATATAACACAACCCAAGATTAAAAACAAGGTACCAATGTTTTTAATCCTGAATGACATCTAAGATCCATCCATTAGTAGATAATACCACTTACCCACGAAATCGCATTCCTGTAATCCTACCTTCTAGTCCCAAAAAACATCGAAACCAAAAATAATTTTATGATAATCCATATCAATCATAACTACCTTCTTTTTCTACAAACGATGGAAAAACATTTTTTGTGGATTACCACATTTGGATTTAATACCTGAAGGATATATCGAAACCTTCAAATCCACATGTATAGTTGCAAGTATATGAGATGTTCCATAGAGCTAGACTCTCGACTTGGGGCAACCATGACTCTCTGCCTCAATACTCGCATGTACCAACACATCGAGTAATGAGACGTCACTCCCTAAGTTTCCTTCAATACCAACTCACATTGTACTGATAAATGTAAATGAAAATTGTACAACCAACACCGTAAACACTATGCATTCTCACCTATATGTGCACCAAAGTAGAGAGCATTACCAAAAAATACGTTATGTAGTAGTGTTTAGAAAAACCTCAATATAATATGTAAACAAGGTAAATTAATGTCACTTGTCAATTATAGACCCCACTCGATGTATGTCATCACCAAATCAATTCACTAGGAAACCCCTTCAAATACATTAGCCTCACCAATCACTGTTCTCCAATATCCTTCAGAAAAATCTCATCAAGCACACAATTGGCTAAGACCTTGAATGACAACACAAACAATTAATGTATTTTCCCTCATATAAGAAATGGCCATCTTGGAAACTAAATGTCCCCATAGACCAATTAATGACCCCTAGAGACTCCTTCATGATCGAATTAAAAATTAAAATATTTTACCAACTCCACCAACCAAAATGAATGCACTTACGTAGTAGTAAAGATCCTCAGAAATCACTAGAACAAACAATCCGAAACAAAAGAGGAGTAGGAATATTCACAAGAGAAAAGGTTCAGAAGAAATACCACATAAAACAACCAGCTAGTGTGTCTCACATAGACCACAGAGAATATTAGTAGGTAGCAACTAAGATCCTCAAAAATCCCTCAATCGACCAATCTAAAACCAAGGAAGGAGCAGGAAGATCCATAGGAGAAAAGTTTCAAAATAAATACCACATAAACAACCAGCTAGTGCATATTAGATAGACCACGGAGTAGACCAATAACTACAATGGAAAACAAATTTTTATTAGTGTACCTTGAAAAAAAAAAAAACTAGTACATATCCCCGATATCATCCAGAATCGGGATAAAAACCAAATCTAGCTCATATAATTATGCTTTGATGTATTTCACCCAATAGCAGTAGCAATTGCACCAGCAAAGGCTACGTTTAATCCATCTACCTCCACACTTGTAACCAAAATTACCACCCTTGTGAATTTTGTGACTAATGCTTCCATAATCTAATCTTTTATCCTCAGGTTCTTCTTCTTGCAAAAGCTATCGTAGAGATTTTGAAGTAGGCATATTGTCTTCCAAGGGATATTTGGTACTTTTCCTCCACCATCCTTCACATGAATCTAAATCCATGTTATTCATGACAGTCAGGATTTCCCGCACAACAATGTATTCATAACAACAACCACAAGATAGAAGTAGTGTTCAAAATAAATGTAACAGTAAAATAGCACATATTAAAACATAATCAATGGAGACCCTGAAACGTAGTCCAACTATATTACTACCTATCCACATTAAGGGAAAGTGCCTCCATCTCACCTCTCACCAAGCACACCTTTTTTTTAGCCTCCATCACCCTAAATCCCCTTAGTTTTTGTCTGCATCCATCGCTTCCTTCCTAAAGAACCCATCAACAACATAAAGAAGGACCACTAATCCTTTACCTTTACCTTCTTTACTAACGCCTCGTATAAAAGACATTAAGAGAAAATTAAATTTTAATACAAAGGACTTATTTTGTCACAAAAAAAATGTCTTAAAAGCCCCCTCCATGTAGTAGTGTCGAATGTAATGACAGACAATTTGTCTCTAATGCAGAAAACATGAATTGGTGTCTGAAAAATCATGCGAGGAAAAGTTTCCGCTTTCTCCAGAGTTGTCTACTACGACAAAATGAAGAGTGTAAACAATCATTGTCTTTATATAAGATAACGTGAATGGAAAGTGAAATATCATTGTTGGTATAGGCACGAGATAGTAGTAGCCTACAAGTTGGCAGACTTAGGGTGCACAGTCATAGTCAATTTTGCAAGTGTTAGATAAAATTTCTTAAATTGATATCATTTTGCCTTAATTGTTAATTGTCTTAAATGGGTTTCGTCTTAATTTGCATTGTCTTAAGTGACCATTGTCTTAAATATAAAATTTTATCTTGAAATACTTTTGTCTCAAAATATTTTTGTCTTAAATTTTATATTTAAAACAGCTCAATCGATATTAAGTTTTAATATAAAATAACTAAAATAAAAATAACTTTTAAAAACAAAATAGTTCTTTTGTTTTAAAAAAAATGTGTTAAAAGTGTAAATAGTGAATAAAGCAGTTTGGATTTTCACATAATAAATACAATTCTTTTTTAATACTTATAAACAGAAGCATCGTGTTTCCTGACTTTCTTTAGTATTTAGAAAAATGCATTAAGAACACCGACAATTCCAGTAGTGAATTTTCAATAATTAACACCTAGAACCGTGCAAAATATTTTGAGAGAATTTACCTCTATTAAATACCCTACATCGCTACTGAAGATTTATAATTTCAAAAAATAATGACACCTGCAACAAATCAAGGCATTCACATGAGAATTCGATACTAATTCTGACCATATAAATAAAGGGTTCGGATATTTTGCCACTTCTAAACCGCTTTACATTGTAGGGGAATGATCAATTAAAAAAATGTAATTTAGTAATAAAATTGTTAAATTTTATATATATATATTATATATATATTTTAATATATATAACTATAAATAATATTTATTTTAGAAAATCTCTAAAAATTAACAAATTAACAAAATTCTGCCCCAAAAATTTGTTAATTCTAAGATAACCAAACTCAAATAAGGAAAACAATAATGAACTCACATCGACAAATTAATTGACCAACATGATTGACCAACCATTTATATTCATTTGTCAATGGTTAATAGCATGTGTTTCTCCTAAGAGCTAATAGGTTCAAAACCAGAGGGGGGTAGAGTACGTATGCCATCGTAAACTTAGTAGTCAAATAGTTGAGTGGACGTGGGTCCCTTGTCCCACAAACAAAGGGGTCTCATACACCAATTTGGTGTCTAGATTTACCGTGACCTTAAAAATAGATATTATTATTATTATTATTAATATTAATATAACTTGTGTATAGAGTATGTTTTGGTTAATATTGTTAATTTATTGAATTACGTGTAAAATACTTCAACTAAACCATAGAAAAAGATTGTTCCTCTTCCCCTTATGTGTGAAAAATAAATATCAATTATAGCTTATAAATGTGATATTATTACATCTCTATTCCATTATGTCTAATTATATGAACAATCAACAATAATAATTGGTTTTTTTATTTTATTTTGTATATAACTATTACAAACATTTATATTGGAAATCAATAAAAATATATCAATAACTATTCTGGTTTAAACATAGTGTCAGCTAATCGGTTGTGTATGTAAAAACTTAAGAATTTAGCTTATGTGTATTTAAAAACTTAAAAATTGAAGAGAACAATTTACTTGCTTCATAATATTTCTAGTATAATAATTGTGTACAAAATCTTCTTATCCAACTTGAAATTGAAGCACAAGGTAATGGCACCCAGAACAATCACCTAAAATAAATCTTCCAAATTGTTTTTATTCATTGAAAATGTATGTCATATACATATAATTTTAATTGGCAGATGTGTATCTGATTTAGCCCACAATAGAAGAGTTCATATAGAATTCATTATATTTTCCACAATTCAATATATTGAAAACTTTAGTTGACATTGCTAGTTATTAAGACAATTTATAATTTACAACTAACATATGGATATATAACACACAGTGTTTATGGTGTTCGTGAGTAAACACTACTATAAACGAAAACTTATAATATGATGGAAAGCTATAACTTTTAGTCTGTTATACCTTATTAAGATATATTTGTTTATTTTTGCAATCGAATAGATCGCCATTTTCTCATAGCCCCAATATTTTGATTGAAACGGACTTTACCAATTGATGATGATGTGACAAACACCTTCCGAAATAAGCTGATCAATATCGACAAATAAAATTTAAAAAGTCATGCATAATTATTAAGTGGAATGATTGTTAAAAGAAAAATCAATTTATCAATCCCAATGGTAATCACTTCCAAAGCCTCAGTTTTGAATGGTGAATGTTGTTTTTTCCACAAAATATTTCATGTATGGAAGTTCATCCATGATGATAGCACCGACATCACCTTTGGACAAATCCAAACAAAGAAAAGTCTTGAAATTTCTACTTCGTGGTGTGAAAATAAACCTAGGGGAGGGCTGCCATTACATGTGTGCCCTCCCCGCCACATCGCAAAACCACATGTCAATCCACATGGATCCAGTATAACACATGTCCACCGTGGAGGTCCACATCTTGGGCATCGTGTCATTACATAAAATTCAGTGTCCGCGCCATTTCCTCCGTTTGTTTGTGGTCATTCCTATAATGTTGCATTTTTCCTTTGTCTTTCTACTTGGGGCCGGTTGTTGGGCGAAGCCCCCCGCCGAGGATGGCACAGGACGGCCCCAGAACCTACGCGCTTCATCTAGTATTGAGGTTCTGATGCAAATGTTTGTTCGAGGTTTAGGGTTTGTGGACCTGTGCTTCATCTGGTATCCAAGTGCTGATGCAAATGTTTGTTCGAGGTTTAGGGTTTGTGGTTGGATCATCGCTTCTGATTTTCTTGTGGTTTTCCCCCTCGATTTGTTAGCCGCTCTGGACCACTGGTTGTTTAGGGTTTCTCTAGTGGTGGTCTTATTTGTAGTTTTGTTGTTTCGGGAGGAGCCGGTTGCACTTTTACCGAGCTAGAGGTGGAAGGTCTTTTTTAACACGTAATTTCTTAATTTATTGTTTTGTGCAGGTTTTTTTGCTCTTCTTTTGTTGTCTAATGGCTTTTCCTTCTCATTGCAAGTGTGGAAAATGTCGTTTCAGGTGTGGAGAAAGTCTGGCGAGCTTCGGGGAAGGTCGGTGACCATCCATGGCCTGTATCTGGCAGGATTTTCATCCTACCAGTAATTTCTATGTGTTTTTCAACACAGACAACTCTATTTGGATATTTTGTAAACTTTCTATGGCAGTTTTTGAGGGTTTAGGGTTTTTGTGGATACTTTGATGTTGTTTGTGGATTTTCATGATGGTATTTGTGAATTTTCATTGTTATCGTGCTTGACTGTCCCGTGCCATCCTCGACCGTTTGCAAAGTTTCAATGGAAAATGAAAGATTCCTAAGAAGCATGGTTAGTATGCTTTGTGAATGGCCTTGACCTTGTTCTCCTTTGTTTTTGTTTATTGGCATAGTTTACAAATATATATGTAATAGTTATTCCAATTGAGTCATTTTTAGTCCTCCGTGTGTTGGTCTGTGTTCACATAAGTGTTGAGGATGCTCACATGTGAAGTATTAGGTGGTTTTTCCATCCTCGGTCATCCCGTGCCATCCTCGGTCGTTTGTAGAGTTCCAATGGCAAATGAAAGATTCCTAAGAAGCATGGTTAGTTTTTTTTGTGAATGGCCTTGACCTTGTTCTCCTCTGTTTCTGTTTCTTGTTGTAGTTTACGAATATCTACAGAATAGTTATTCCAATTAAGTCATTTTTAGTCCTCTGTGTGTTGGTCTATGTTCACATAAGTGTTGAGGATGCTCACATGTGAGGTATTAGGTGGTTTTCCATCCTCAACTGTCCCACTCCATCCTCAGCATGCCATCCTCGACCATCTTGTGCCATCCTCGACGTGCCATCCTCAGCAAAGGGCTTTGCCCAACAACCAGCCCTGAGCAGAAAGACAAAGGGAAAATGGAACATCGTACCAATGACCCCAAACAAGCCCTCGAAACCCTCCAAACCCTTATTGAACTCTGGTTTAGGTTCTTATTGCCATATTTAGCTTTTTTCCTACTCTACTTGATAATGAGTGCTCTCAAAAACTTATTATGAAATAAACTTTGTGTTCAATTAATTTATGTATTTAGCCTTTTTCCTATACCTTTGGCCATTATCTCTTGTCTATTGTTCATATCCAGTGTTGCCACTTCTGCAATGTTTATTTCATTTATTGGTCTGTAATAGTATTATGAATTAGAATATTGGTTTGCTCGTTCATCGAACAACAACAAATCATTATGTAGCTTTGCTGGCATATTCCTCTTGTTAATGACAAATTTTCTTCTTCCCGGGCAATTTTTGGTCAAATTACAATTATTTAATTATTGGTTTTGTCTCTTGCATAGAGTCTCTACACCTGCTCGCAACTTTGAATCTACCCTATCGAATCTGAAAAATGACTGAAATAATAATCCTAACGCCCTCAGAATCCTATAATACAAATTTCATTATTTCTTTCCTTTTTATAAATAGATGTCAACTATATTTTAAAGATAATTGGGGAAGGGAAAATAACAACTAGAGATCGCATGGCGATTTGCCATCTCACTTCTTAGATGAAGGATGCCTTTGTTGGTACTAATTCTAGGCCAGCAATTACCTCTCCTCTTGGCATCAAGGACAGAGCATAGGCTCTGCCTGTTAACAGATAAAATGTGTTCAGGTTCTCTGATGTTAACAAGCCTTCAGAATTGTCTCTGTATATAACATTTCTGTTTTTTTGTTTGTCCCCTTCTCTATTATTTTACGGGAAAATTTTGTTCACGATGATGGGCTACCATAGTTGGGCTTCATGCCTTGGCTATCTTGATGTATAGTTCTATATATACATGATTAAATGATACGAGTTATACTTAACTGTTGCAGTTTGTAGCCACCCCAATTGAAATTTTTGTGTCCTGTTTATTTTTGGGGATGAGAAGGTCATTAAATGATGCCAATTTTACTTAACTGTTGTAGTTTGTAGCAACCTCAATTGAATTTTTTTTTTCCTATTTCTTTTGGGGGTTGAGAAGATGATTAAATGATGCCACTTTTACTCAACTATTGCAATTTGTAGCCAGCTCAATTGAAATTTTTGGGTCTTGTTTTTTGTGGGGTTGAGAAGAGATTTGGGTTTAGGTATGGTTATTGGTCAGAAATGCATAGGAGGATGATTAAACTTCATTTGCTTAAGGATTTAGGTTATTCTCATATTTACAGCAATTATACTGGATGTGACTCTTTGGTCATGTGGTGGTGAAGATCTAGACATGGGGTGTGTTGCTATATTAGTGATCTATGTTTGGACTTGGAACCTGAATTTGAATTTGAAGGTTTTCATGTTAGTGATCTAGGACCTCGAACCTAAATTTGAATTCGAAGGTTTTCATATGGAAAAAAATATAGAGATGGGGTGTTGTTATTTTAGTGATCTATGTTTGGACATGGAACTAGGATTTTGAATATCTGAATTTAAATTTGAAGGTTTTTCCTACTCTACCTAATAATGAGTGCTCTCAAAATCTTATTATGAGATAATACTGTCTAGTCATTTGATTTTTTTATTTATCCTTTTTCATATGCAACTTGATAATAAGTGCTCTGAATTTCTTAAGTGTCCCGTCAATGAATAAAATTATCAGTGGCTTTTTGACATTTAATAAAACTTATTATGAGGTAGATTGCCTCCTCATTTGAGACTGTTTGGTCATTTGATTTTTGTATGTAGCCATTTTCCTAAGCCTTTGTCCATTATCTCTTGTCCAGATTTGGAATGGAATGTTATTATTGAATTCCTTATGATATCAATAGACCAATGATTATTTTTTTATGAATCTTGGTTACTGCGACTGATGGGATTTTACCAAGGTCTATTTCAATGCGACATGGTCTATCAGTTATCAATAATCTTGGAGTGCTTGACTGAGATTTACCCGGACAATAGTTATCCTCTTGAAGGCTCTATCCTCTTGAATGAGCCTTCAAGGAGATGGGGATCGGTTCTAACCTGTTGACCTTGTCGACTTGGCCCGAAAGCTAACCCTAGCTATCTCACAAAGTTACTCATGGATTCCTCTTTCATTAATTTCCTTTTTCCTTTTAGCTACAACCACTGAAATAATAGTTTTCAGATCGAGTTTAATAGAAGCCATAAATAGTTTTGCTAATTTTCAGTAACTTAATTTAGTTCTAGAAACTTTATTTCAACACAACCACAGTTACACAGTTTAACCCAGCCGCTTCGAGTATAACTAATTAACCAGCAATGAAGGAAACTATTTTTCACAGAATAACTTATAGAAATAGCTTTATCCTAATTAATATTTTACAAGAAGACATATTCCATTGAAAATTTATTTTCAACACAGAGTTAGGTTGCCATAAGAAATCACTACTAGGTTGTAAGCCAAAATGTTTTTGTGACAAGAAAAAGACACAATCTAGTGTTGTAAGCCAAAAAATTTCTGTGACAAGAAATAGATACAATCTAGTGTTGTAAGCCAAAATGTTTTTGTGCCAAGAAAAAGATACAATCCATCCAAAATCCACATCATAATGTGGTTAGAACCAAAAACATATGACACTCCTATTCTTTATGGCCCTAAGAATATTGAGTGCCAAAACTCCCCAAGTTACCTTCTTGAGCCAGGTAGGTTGACCTACTACTCAAGGGTTGATTAGGAAATGGTTGATTGTTGCCATATGATTGATTCCAATTTACAGCTTCCTACCATGAAGGTACTTAGTACCCATATCTCACATTTGCACTACTGACCCCTGCATTAAGTGGAGGTGTGTAATGAGCATATAGAGAATTGACACCAACTCTGCTAGGAGCAAGGCAAGTGGGTAAACCCTCAATTTCATAATGGGGATATTGAATGTTTATGAGATCTTGGAATAATGGTATATTTTCTACAATGGAGTCCAATGAGTTTGAAATAATCCTGGTTTCATCAACTATTCTTGTATCATTGATCATCCCTTGTTCCTTTTCAAGCATTTGTTGTGCCTTTCGTTTTTCCGTTTCTTGTCTTGCCATTTTCTTTTGTTGGTCCTTAACTTGCCTTGCTTTATCTCTTTCAATCCTTTCATCTACTCGACGTTGTGCTGCAACAATCCTTGTTGCCTTCTTCTCCTTGACTAGATCCTTATTTTTCTGTTTTAATTCTTACATTTCAAATTTCCTTTTTTCAGACTCAACTAACAGGCTTATATAGTCCTCTAAGGTGAGTAACTGTGAGCTTCGGCCGAGATGAAGACTAACCAATGCACCTTGCTTTTTTTTCATTGATACTCTCTCTACTGGTAGCTTGAGGAACCGTCCAAGTGTCTTCTCCACCCCTCCCATCTTAATGTCATTGCTTGGTACTTCCATTTCAGTATCTATTGGAACTATTTGAACCATATCATTATCTTCATTTGATGCCTCATTATGTCCTTCATCTTCTTCCATTGATCTATTTTCCACAAAAAAAATGAACAATTTCACTGTTCAATTCTGCTGGTTGTGAGGGCATGTTCATGCTTTCTTCATTGGTTGCTGAGACACTATGTGCATTCATATTGATCATTGCTTCCGCTAGCCATGAAGGTGGGGTTACATGGTTTGGCAATGTCAATTGTTCATTGTCAACTGCGTATTCAACAATATCATTAACAATATCAGCAACAGGAATTTCATGTTCTTGAGTTTGTGGAACGATCTCCATGTTACTGCAAATTTGTTCATTGTTATATTGTGTCTTATACACAGTTTCGTCATCTTCAGCATATAAGTGTCCTTGAGATAGGGAAATCATATTACGAGTTGCAACAAAATCATCTTGGTCATCTACTTCTTGCACTTCAACACCTGTTTGGGCATTCCCTTCTTCCTGACCATCCACATGAAACGCTTGGCTACAACTAGTATCATGCATAAGAGCATCATAGTTCAGTGGCCAGAGTCCTGTCCTCCTAAAGCCAACCTTGATATTTGATGGTGTCAAAGCCCTTTTAAAATCTTTACTTGCAAGCTCTGCTAGCTCAAACCTTTTCACCTCAACCTCTGGATTCTTCGCTATACATGCAACGCGCTCCGACCTGCAATAGTTCTTGAAAGGGCCAAACACACTAACATCAAGAGGTTGCAGTCTGTGAGTGGTATGAGCGGGCAATGCCAATAGGTCGATCCCTAAATTTTTTGCTTCGTCAATTTTTTATACAGCCATGTGGCTCCCATGGCCATCTAATATCCAAAGGTGTTTGTTATTAGGCGAGACGCCACCTGGTACCGATGTAGCAAAGTGAAAAAGCCAACTTAGAAATAGTTCTTTAGCCATTCATGCATGGGGATGCGCAGCCATGCATGCACCTGATTCACAGTTCTTATATAGATTTTCAATTGATTTTTACCTTTGAATAGATAAAATCCTCGGATTGAAGTACCAATTGCATTGACACAACATAAAATAGTTATCCACTCCCTGCTCTTGGGCAAAATCTTTGTCACATTTCGGCTCCCTCTCTTGGCAATTACCCGCATGCCACAATTCCTCCCTGCCTGTCAACCTGTTTCATCACAGTTCCATATATGGTCTGCTCCATAAGAATGTTTATCGTAAGCACTAGAAAGTGTGTCATAGAACTTTTGCACAACTACAGGGCGCAAATTTAATGCTCTGTCTCTGTCAAGGCCCTTAGCAGTACGCAATACAAGTTCTGGATGCATTTTTTTAAACCCAAACCAACATGATTTACCAGGAAACCCATCTTTGAATGGGTTTGGCCTCCCTTGACAGATTTGAGCAACTGTTGATTTGAGTTGTATCAACTCTAGCCCATTTCCCAGTTGGGCCATCTCTTTACACCACTCAACCACCTCATCCTCCTCCTCCTCAGCCATAACTGTAAGAGGCCCTCTACGTTTTTTATGAGTCAGTCCATTTATCCAATAATGTATTGATGAGGGAGGAATACCATCTTTTTTTGCAGATGCCCGAACTGAGTATCCATGAAACTCTATGTCGTCAATTGCAACTAATATTTGTTCTTTTTTCCATCCTCTTATAGCACTGATATTTTTAGTTGAGCTTGCCCCTTGGACTATTGTTGATGGTGGTTCTATGGTTGATGGTGTGTTAACATCAGCTGTTGTCACATGGCCATCCTCAACAATGTTCCCTGGTGCATTGTTGGCATTGACATCAACTGGCCTATCATCATCAGACGATGTGCATCGCAGCTGTGCACCCCTTGTCACTCTCCTGCCACTTCTCCTTGTACGAGCAGAGTAACTTCCTTTTTCCATAGATGCAACAACCTGTAAAATTATTGCATGCATTTAGACATTAGAATATTTGTAAATTATGCTTTATTACTTCTGCAAAAATACTTTTCCTTTATTACATGAAATTATCAACATGTATGTTACAGGAAATCGAATTGCATTACTTATGTTACAGGAAATCAAATTGCATTACTTCGTAGTCTCTCATTGCAAATTACTTTGTAGTCTCTCAATTGCCTACCCGTTCATCAGTTTAGCAACTTTAATATGGATTCAAGTAGGATTCTATGATAGTTGTTTCAAATATAATTTTCCATTTTTTTTGCTGTTTGGCATTGCCAAAAATGTCTCAGTACTGCAACTTCTCCATTGCAGTCCATGGCCACCATTCCAGGTATTCATCTGTTTTCAGAATGAGAGTAAATGTTTAACTTTCATAGGGCAGTGTCAAAATTTTTCAAATGTCATTCCAAGTAAATCCAGAATGATATTGGAACCCTTAGGGATGGCTTGATACTCTGTCTATCCCATTAAGGGTTCAGTGGTGAAGTGGGATTTTGTTTTTGTAATGGAGATGAATTTGTTTTGTGTTTCTGATGTTGTTTCTTATTGATGTGGCTTAGATTCATTTGAAATTCTGTTTTTTGCATGTATTAATAGCCTTACAATGGATCGGGGGTTTTGATACATAGCCTAAGCGTTTTTGCTTTAAACCCTTGTAAATATATCTTTTCCAGATTCCTGGCAGAGTCCATAATTCCGTGTCGTAACTCTTTATGGTTTTCATGGAATTTGTATGTTGTGTAGGCTGACAATGCCACCCATTAATACCTAACCTAAGGTTTTTTGCTTTAAACCCTTGTAAATCTATCTGTGCCAGATTCCTTGAAGAGTCCACTAGTTCCAATTGTAACTCTTTATGATCTTTGTGGAGTACATATGTTGTGTAGGTTGACAATGGCACCAAATGACCGACAATGTAACACTTGCTTATAAATTCTTATAACCCAAACCCAAAGTGATCCAGGAAATTTTGCAATTAAGCTATTTTTCCATGTATTCATCTGTTTTCATAATGAGAGTAAATGTTTAACTTTCATAGCGCAGACTCAAAATTTTGCAAATGTCATTCCAAGTAAATCCATAGTTCATCAATTTAGCAACTTTTATATGGATTCAAGTAGGATTCTATGATAGTTGGCATTGCCAAAAATGTCTCAGTACTGAAAATTCTCGTGGATTTTCAAAATTTTGCTTCGTTTTCCTGAAATAAGCAGTCAAAATTCACCTCCTAGGGCCACCTGCAAAAATTAGTTTTCACATTGATAGATTTACATTTTAATATTTTCTCTAGGTTTTGGATAGAACTCACAACCTCAAATGTCTAATATTCCTTATCTCACCAAGATGGGAGAATATTCCCACAAAAAATTAAGGATGTGAGAATGGAATACCATATCAAGGTGTCCATGAAATACATGAATAACCAGGACCCATGACCACACCATAGAAATTTTGTTCCTTTGATTAAGTAAAACATGCCACTTGCATGGAATATTTTTAATCTTCGATTTTGCGTTCAAAGGAGAGACCATAGGTTTGATTTGGAAATAGTAGTTGAAGAGGAAATTTGCAAGCAACAATCTCAAGGAAGAATAAAAAGAAGCAATGCCAAAATCTCAGAAGTGATGAAAACCAGGATAATTGTCAAGTAGGTTATCAATGTTTTGTTTTCCTCCTTTGACCATCTCAAAGCATGATTCCTTTGAGCCCATATTTCACTATAAAACACAACAAAGATAATGGTCCATGCCAATACCACAATGATTTTTGATACCATACTCATTCAAATTAGTGAAGTCTCTTTTGACGTTAAACTGTATTGGGATATTTCTGATTACTGGAATTGAACTTTGACTGGGAAGCAATCATTAGAGTCATCTTGGTTTCCATATGCATTGCTGTTCGATTGTTCTGGTTTTTGTAAATTTCCATATGCGTTGTTGTTCGATTGTTCTGATCTTGATCTCAATGCGGCCAATTTAAATTAAAATTCTTTCAGCCGCCAAAATAATTCATGATGAGATCCAAGGGTGACTCCTCAATCAGAGATAATTTGAACGTTAAAGCCGAACACAGTTTTTCTGTGCACTATCCAGCATCAAGCAATGACTACAAAAAACAAAGGCTTACCTATGTAATGAAGGCACTAAAGAGCCCTGTTGATGTGTCTCTAGTTTATGATAAATTATAATCAAGATTGTTTGCTCTTGTTCTCATCATTGTTGCCATATGGTTATTAAATAAAATTTTGAATTTATTTTTGCTACAGTAGCATGGAACTCTTTTGAACCACGTCCCTATTATCTTCAAGAAAACCAAGAAAAACCTCCCTCGGAATATTTAGTATGGCCAGACAGATCATGTAAGAACTCTGATAAATGAAAACAATGAAAACAGAACTATAAGAACAATGACTTTCAATGGTTGTTTGTGAAACCATCCAAGTATCCTTCTAGCAGTTATGGCCAGACAAATAATGTAAGAAATGAAAGCAATGAAAACAGAACTGTAAGAAGAATGAGTTGTAATTCATATAACTAACCTGGATATATTGGCAACTGTTTTGTGATGTTGTCTTCAAGTTTGCTGAATGGTTTGAAAGCATAAGATGCAACTTCAACAGTGGGTGGACTTCTTTTATAGTTTTGGGCACTTGAATTTAATTGGTGGACATGGATGCACATGGATTGCAATGGCGTCATTTTGAATGTGTGGTCTGGATTTAATATGATGTGATCTAATGGTTGGGAATTGGTTATTTGTTGATCCATGTGCTTTGATATGTTTTAATGAGAAATAGAGTGAGTTGGGTGTCATTTATTGCAGTTATTGGGTCTGGGTGTCATTTATTGCACAAAGTGGGTTTAAATGTTATTGGGTTGGGTTTCATTTATTGAACATAGGGTGTTTAGTTGTTGAACAACACAACAGTTATGGCTGACATACATTCCCTTTTATTATGTGCAGGTAGGCATATTCCTTTGGGATGCAAAGCTGCAGTTCTTACGAGTGGGGGTTGAAGTGATGCTACTTTGTACTTCTGGAATATGCCATTTTGGAAGCCTTTATGGTTTTAGCTGTTTTCTAGTTGGGTCAATATGGTTTGCAGTTTTAACTAGTAAAATACTATTTATGGACATTTGTGGGCCCAATCAATGTATGGGGAAATTTTGGACATAAATTAATACCTATTTATACTTAATGTTATTTATTTTTGTTTGAATATTGGTTTCAAAAGTCTCAATTTATGGTAGTTTGGTGGGACCAGTACTATATCAATTACTGGTCCCTGCACAACATTAGGAATCTCTCAACCGTGTAAATTTTAATAAATTTATATTTAGGAAAAAAAACATATTTAACATACTAAACATTAATTATGATAATTATGTGCACAACAATTAAGCATCAACATATTTAATGATATACATACTCATTATACAAAATAGTGAGGCGTGTCCTTTTCGAGGATCGAGATGAGAGAATCACACTAAAACACAATGCTTCATAATTTCACTTTCTGTATTATTATTATTTTTTTTTTCCTTCAAATTATGGGTGAATATCTCATGTATTGTAATGATTTTTTCAAGTGTGTTAATTTTATTATAGCTGTCATAGTTTTTTAATCTAGACTTTTAACATAATTATTTGTATTACAATTATATTTATTTTTAATTTTTCAATTAATAATTTAAAAAATAAAGCATTTTAACTAATAAATGAAATGGTTTTTTGTGCTAGAATTTAGCAATACAATTTTAAGTAAGATTGTAATTTTTTATTATTTAAAATGTATTTTTTAATGTATAAATAGTTTCAATGCTCTAAAAAATCTTTTAAAGTATTACCATATAAATTAAATAATTTAAACTTATGGTTCTAAAAACCTATACCAAATCTTTTTGAAAAAATAACTAGAAAAAATGTCCAAAAAAAATCATTTTATCTATTAATTAAACTAAACATACAAAAACTTTCCTAAAATTATGAAAAAATTAACATATAATAGTTGTAATTTTTTATTACCCATATCATATTTGTTTCACATTTTTTTAGTAACAATGCTACGCTGTCATATATTATAATAGTTATAGCTTTTTTTATCATTATCACCCATATGATATTTGTTTCATATTTTTTTTTTGTTTTTTGTTTTTAAGTAACAAAGACATGTTGTCATAAACCTTACATATAAAGGCAACTATAATGCCATGTGTTACTAGTTGTGTATGCCATGAAAGAGCTTTAATGACACCCTTGACTTTATTTAATACATAAATTGAATTGAAATTATATAATAACATGTTTAATGACATTTATCTTTTCATCTTACACTTAATTTATTATAGAAAAAATAACTAGTTGATTTTTTTTATTCATTATTTTACAACTAGCACAATAACATTATAAATATAGTTGATATATGTTAATAGGTATATATCAATCACATACACAACCACACAATTAGCATAAACATATTAATAAATATAGATATATGTCAATAAACATATATCAATCACGTATACAACCACATAACTAGCACAATCACATTAATAAATGTGGTTGATATACACTGATAGGCATATTTCAATCACATACACAACCACATTAATACATTTGGTTGATATACGTCTATAGACTTATGTCAACCGTATTAGTAAATGTGGTTGATAGATAGATTATTATTAACCACATTAATTTTTTTTTTTAAACAAAACAGGTAGCTTTTTCGTTAGATAAATTAGAAACATGCCAAGTCCCATACATTCTTGGAGAGCAAGCTATCTGATATGTTCATCATTTTAACCTGAAGAAGGACCCTATCTCTACCAACATTATTTACACATGAGCTTTGAATATAGCTTATACTATAGAACTTCCAAAAGACTCCACGATACTTTATTGACCAACAAAACATATATATAACTTAGAAAGGAAACTGTTGCCGGCTTCGATTTATCCCAAGGCCTCGTCCGCAGTCGTGACCATTTCTTCTACGCCACCAACCCTAGGTTCCATGTCCTAAATTCTAGCACCTGCGACACCTTCAGCTTGAGGGACAAAGTTGTCCCCAAAACCAAAGACTTCTTTCAACACCCTGACTGTGGCTGTCTCGACTTTGACTTCGATGTTTTACACCTTGTGTCCTAGGCTCATCACACTTAAAATTTCCATGGTTTTTTGTAGTAATTCCATGTCTTTACCAAGACCTGACATCTGGGCATATAGAACCGCCATATTCTCATTAATTTCTTTCACTATTTTCTTTATCACATACTTGTAGGAGTTATCAACCATGTCCTCTAAGTTCCCGTTGTGATCCAACCCAGCTTCACCATTACTCCCATTGCCAGTAGATGCCATTTTCTTGGCAATTCTTCCCTGAACTGACAAGATCCTATGATTAACCATCTGCAAGCAACTGCTATAAATAATGGATTGGTTCACCAGTCATTCATTCTCGTATTTTCTTTCATAAATGAGAATCGATTGTGCATCATGGCGTAACAACTACCTTCCATCTCCTCCACCACTAAAACAATCCCGGAGCGAATTGCGATGGTACATGACCAACCCACGAATGGAACTATAATAAATTTCCAGGTAAATAACCAAGGACAAAAATCGCACCTATCAGGAATCATGGCCTTCGAAATCCAATTACCACACCTATTCCATAACTTCCTACCAACCGCCCCTGCTCCCAACACACTACAAAATGCCATCGGGATGATGACCTTAATAAATGCCAGATTGATGCACTACAAACCCATACCCCAGCTGCACTGCACCAATCTAATAGATTTGTATCGTATCAAGGGATATGACATATTCCAATTGAGTGGTTAATTCATAAGCAGCCTTGCCCTAATGCGACCCCAACGTTGGCTTGCGCGTACGCCACATGGTTGTGGCTTGTGACACATGGAACATTTTAACATTTTCAAACTTTTTCAAAAGATAATTTATCCTTATAATGGTTGGGGAGGTTTCAGATTCAAGGAGGTTCACATTATCGACAAGCCTCAAGCATTTTTGGATTACCATCATAGAATCACTAATGATTATCAAGTTCCTGACACCCTTAGAGATGCTGATATTCAGACCCTGCCAAAGAGAAAGAGCTTCTGCTTGATTGTTCGTGGCATTGCCTAGTCCCTAAGCGAACTTTAATCTTGCCTTTTCTTTGAGGTTTGCTATAACCCCATCTACTCCAGCCTCCCTGATCAACCACATTAATAATTATAAGATGCATAATAAGGATTTGATATTAATATTAATATTCATTAATATAAAATTATAATAAAAAGATTTTAGTATTATTATACTATAATTATAATATATTAATATATTATAAATATAATTATAATTACTAATATAATTTTATTATAAAATATAATATTATGATACAAAGATAAATTAATGTATAATTATAATATTAATAATAAGTTTTATTATTGTGTTTTAATATTAGGCTTTTAATATAAGTAATGATAAATAAAGCATTCAACCAAGTAAATAAGTTTCAATTAAGATTCAAACCTAACAATAAGCCTAGTTTTAAACCGATAATTATAAACTCTAATATTAAACCCTAATATTATAAACACAATGTTAAACCAAATATAATGAACCTTAACATAACCCAAATATTATAAACCTTAACATAAACAGAATAAACCTAAATACTAAACCAAATATTACAAACCTTAACATAAACACAATATTAAACCATAATATTGAACCAAACATTATAAATGTTAACATTATTGAATATAATATTATAATTCCTTATTTCACACCCTAATATTAAATCTAATAATGCAAACCCCAATATTATAAACCTCAGTATTAAATCAATATCATAAACCCAATACAATAAACTCAAATATTAAAACCCTAATATTAAAACCCAATATTAAACCCTAATATTAAAACCAATATTAAAAACCATAATACTGAACCCAATATTAAATCTATCATTATAAACACAATATTAATTCTAATATTGCAAACCCAATATTATAAATATAATATAAAGCCCTAATATTATAAATCACAATATTATATTAAACCAATGTTAAAATGTGAAGTTGGATAAATTGCAATCTAATATAACATTGTGACAATGATTGGCATATTGTGATGTTGCATTCATTTGGATCTCTTCAACAACCGGAATTAACCAAGACCTTTTACTTATATGATGTTAGCAGAATTGCATATGAAAGAGTGTAAAACAACCACATGTGAATGATTTAAGGAAGATGAAACATAACAACAACCATCAAATTAAGAACACACAACACATTAATAACAAAGTTCACCCAGTGTGAGTTACATCTCCGGGCCCTAGTGTCAAAAGTGGGGAGCCACTTCATTGAATGTTGCAAATGATGATGATGTACATGGTATATTCATTGTCATTACAAGGATGAATTCCCTCAACCAAAGTTGGATGTATCTCCACAGACGTTCTCAAGAACTCTCACTCATTTGGGAAAATTCCCTCAACAAGAGTGGTATGTCTCTCCATGAGACGTCCTCTTATAGGAACTTTCACTCATATGGGAAAATTCCCTCAAAAAGTGGCATGTCTCTCCATGATACGTCCTCCTATAGGAACTCTCACTCAAATGGGTATTCCTTCAACATGATAAGCTAAAAAAAATTCACAAGATGTGACATAAAAGTACCCCTTAACATAATGGTAATTAGGGATCTAAACAAAAAAAAATCATCTCAACAAATTAAAAGAAAGAAATGGCATAACTGCATCATATACCTCCACTTTCGAGGATGACCAAAAAATGCAAACCTCAACTTCTGAAATGGACATCACTACCGAATTCATGGCATGAAATCATGTCAAACGGCTATAAACTTTGCCTCTTTCTAACACCGTTAAATTTTGGACCCTCTAGCTTCTTGAAGATTCCCCCAAAGATTCCTTCCTGAAGATGGCCAAAACATTCGCTGCTCAAATGAAGATTCTGATCACACCACTATGCTCCCAGTGAAATTCTGGGAAAAATGATTATAAAGTCGACATCATTCCTACATTGGCAAAAATCAACCTCCAAGGGAATCTTTTAGATTCCACAAGATTTTACAAAGATTCTATGATGTTGGATGCTTGAATTGTTGCTGTTGAGATGGAGATTCTGACTGCATGGTTGGCCTCTTGGTGAGAAAACGTGTAAAAAGGACTATAAGCTTGTCAAAATCTGACATTGGCATCTTTGGCCCTCTAAGGGAATCTTTTTGGCATCTTGTATATTCCCTAGCTCATGCTTCTACTCTTTTGATCCGTTTGTGGTTCCACAGGTCCACCCTCTGCCGGTGGACGAATGACAAATTCGGGTTTTAATATGAGTGATGGGGCGGAATCACCAACGTAGGGCCAACGACCCATTGGTGGCGTTCCCATGTGGGGCGCGTGAGGCCTTATTTCACACCTGACTTAGGCATATTTTTGTTTAGCATATTGTGACGTTGGATCGGCAATCACCGTATTAACATGTAAGAGTTTTGTTAACCGTTGACGGTTTCAAACTTCAGCGGATTGTTTTATATGCGGTGGCAGTTACACATACCGGCGGTTACATAACATTTGGAAGCGCGTATGGTTACGTAATGGCCACAATTTATGTTTTATAGTGCCATCATTCCAACAGTGATGTGTTGCGGTTTGAAACGTCATAACCATTTGTTGTTTTAATGTTACGTGGTTATGGAGTTTTAACGCTTGTTGCGGGGCCGCACATTGGGGGTCGGCCCACGTGGGCTGGGCGGGTTCAAACCTCATTGGCCCCATATTAATATATAGAATTTCTGTTGGTCGGTGTTCGGATGAGTCCACCTGGGGTGGCTTGCCTGCCACGTTATTATTTGTTTTTAATATATAATACAATTCCGTTGAAATTTTAGGGCCAAATAGTAAATTTTTTGTCTTTTATAACCAATTGGTTCGAATACTCCCGCCAAAAAATAAGAGTCACTGGACAAATTAACGATTCGACAAATTCACCCTTTTTGGTGCCCAAATTCTGTGTGCTGGGATTCTGCCAATTTGTTGCCTCCCTAAAACTTCCACTTGGCCAAGTTTGACCAGAACTTTGACCAGCTATGACTTGATCATACGAACTTGGATTTTAGTATCGTTCACACCGTTGGAATTAGGACGATGAGCACTACTATCTAGTACTTGTTGCACTTCAATTTGAGGAATTTGATTTTTGAGCTTTTCCATAGCCACAACTAAATTCTGAGCGTGTCTGGAGCCACCTAGATCATTCATCCCCACTGAGGAGCTTTTGGTCCTCCAAAAACATGAACATAATATACAACTGTTGTGTCGCACTGTCTATGCCACAAGTGTCCTGACAAGTCACCCTTCCTTCTCCTTCACCCTTGTCTTTCAGAGTCATAAGTGATGAACCAACACTTACATCCTCTACAAACCTATAGTACATCTTTGCAAATTACATGCTCAATTACATTACCAATAATGACTCAAGCATCATACTTGCCACCAGATATTAATAAAAGGCCAAAACATCATTGTTGCTTTAATAAGCGATGGAAAACACATCATCACTTTTACAATTTAAATTGTAACACATGATTTACAAAATATGGCCATGAAAAGCTACTATATCTATTAAAACCATCTCTTACTCAACAAAGAGAGCCACGAGGAGTGCGGCGGATTTTTTTGTTAAACACCTTCACTAATGGGTTTCTGCATGGGTGTTTTGTCCTTAAGACGCTGCTCTAGATGGAGCCTCCAACATGTGGCTCTTTGATGTCCACCTCTGTTGTAATGATTGCAAAAAGTCTTCTTCCTCCAGACCTACTTAACCTTCTTCCTTCCCTGATGTGGAGAAGGCCTTTCACGCCTCATCCTATTTCTTGCTCCCATTCTCTTCCGACACTTAGCAATCACATAGTTATGTAAACCATAAAAGCTACATGGATTTCTACGCCATGATTTCTGTTAATCATTAACATTCTTGTAATCAAAATGAACTTTAGAATACTAAAACTGTTTATACCTCTCTTGGTTGTCTGTGGTGCGATTTTGGCGATGAGATTTTTCCTTAGCTCTTCCTCTGCAATGTGCACTGTCATGGGAGGATTGTGATGAGTTCCAATCATCCTCTTTCTCCAATGGCTTTGACAATGTCTTGGAAGCTTCTGATACTTTTAAGCACTCTCCTTCAGTGTACCCCTAACCTACAAAACAAGGTCTTTGTACAACTTCTAATGGCTGAGTCATCCCTTGGCCATTAATACCAAGTCCTCCTCCTTTATAACCCATCTTGGTAAGGAGTCTCATGCCAGTTCCTAAAATGGGTAACTCCATGTTTCCAACAGAAATAGTTTCATGTGAAAATGAAACTGAAGAATGATCAACATTGTTTACCGTAGCTATCGATTCTAAATTAGGCGATGATGGCTTCTCTAAGCCTTCGTTGTATTTCAATTTTTCCAAGTCCTCTTCCACGACTCGTATCTGAAGTTTCAATCTCTACTTCTCCTCTTTTTATTCTCGTAGAAGTCTCCTCAATTCAACATTCTCTGCTTGAAGGATCTAACTGATCTCCTCATTTGAATGATGAGAAAATGAATATACACTCGAGGGGGTAGATAAAGCATCATCCTCTTCTCTTTCTTTCTCCCGTTCCTCTCTTGCCATTTTCTTCTAAATATTCATACATTATGTCTACCATTTTTGACATCCTATAGAAGGCCTCGTACAGATCTTTGTCATCCTCCATTTTAATTCTTGTTGCATGTTCAATCGTTCACACTCGCATTTCAAATCAACGAGAAGACCGCTCTAATACCAAACTTGATTTAGATCTCTTTAGCTATCAGAATTAACCAAGACATTTTGCTTCTCTGACGTTAAAAAAATTTCATATGAAAGAGTGTAAAACAACCACATATTCACACTTTAAGGAAGACGAAACATAACAACAACCATCAAATCAAGAAAACACAACACATTGATAACAGAGTTCACCCAATGTGGGTTCCATCTCCGGGGCCCGATGTCAATAGTGGGGAGGTTGCTTCATTAAATGCTGAAATAATGAGGATGTACAGGTATATTATTTTTCATTATAAGGATGACTACCCTCATCTAGAGTGACATGTCTCTCCACGAGATATTCTTAGGAACTCTCACTCATATGGGAAAATTCCCTCAACAAGAGTGGCATGTCTCTCCATGAGACATCCTCCTATAGGAACTCTCACTCATATGAGAAAATTCCCTCAACAAGAGTGGCAAGTCTCTCCACGAGACGTCCTCCTATATCAACTCTTATTTAAATGGGCATTCCTTCAGCATGAAAAGCTAATAAAATCTCTTAAGATGTGTCATATAAGTATACCTCAACATAATGGTAATCAAGGATCTTAACAACAAAAACATCAGCTCAGCGAATAAAAAAAAAGACATGGCATAACTGCATCATATACCTCCACTTTCAGGGATGGCCGAAAAATGCAAAACTCAACGGCTGAAACAAACATTACCGTTGAATTCATGGCGCAGAATCATGTCAAACGACTATAAAATTTGCCCCTTTCTGGCACCGTCAAATTCTGGACCCTCAGGCATCTTGAAGATTCCCCCAAAGATTCCTTCCTGAAGATGGCCAAAAAATCTGCTACTCGAATGAATATTCTGAGACACCACTGCACTCCCTACAAAATTATGTGAAAAATGACTATAAAGTTGGCATCATTCCGACACTGGAAAAAATCAGTCTCCAAGGGATTTTTTTAGATTCTACAAGATTTTGCAAAGATTATGTGTTATTGGATGCCTAAATTTATGTTGCTTATATGGAGATTTTGACTGCATGGTTGGACTCTTAATGAGAAAACATGCAATAATGATTATAAGCTTGTCAAAATCTGACAGTGGCATATCTGGCCCTTTAAGGGAATCTCTTTGGCATCTTGCATATTCCCTGGCTCATGGTTCTGCTCTTCTGATCCACTTGTGAATCCACATGTACGCCCTCTGTTGGTTGTCGAATGAGAAATTCGGGTTTCAATATGAGTGATGGGGCAGAATTACCCACGTAGGGCCAACAACCCGTTGGTAGTGTGCCCAAGTAGGGCACATGAGGCCCGGGTTTAAACCCGACTTAGGCATATTGTAATGTTGGAGCAGTGATTACAATATTAACATGTAATGGTTTTGTTAACCGTCGATGGTTTCAAATTTTTGCCACATTGTTTTATATGCGGTGGTGGTTACACATATCGGCAGTTAAATACCATTTGGAGGCATGTATGGTTACGTATTGGCTATGGTTTATGTTTTATAGTGTCGTAGTTCCAATAGTTATGTCTTGTGGTTTGCAACATCATAAATGTTTGTTGTTTTAATGTTATGCGGTTATGGAGTGTTGACACTTATTGCGGGGTCTCCCATTGGGGGCAAGGCGGGTTCAAACCCCGCTAACCCCATATTAATATATACGATTTCTGTTGACCAGTGGTCGGGCGGGTCCGCTGGGGGTGGCTCGCCCACCATGTTATTAATATTTTTTAATATATAATACAATACCATTGAAATTTTGGGGGTGGTGGGGTTGGCAACCCGCCACCCAAATATTATTTTTTTGTGTCTTTTATAACCAATTGGTTTGAATTCTCCCACTGGAAAATAAGGGTCACTGGATAAATTAAAGATTCGATAAATTCTCCCTTTCTGGTGGTCGGATTTTGTGCCCCGGGATTCTGCCAAATTATTGCCTCGTTAAGATTGCCACTTGGCCAAGTTTGACCAGCGATAACTTGAGCATATAAAATCAGATTTGAGTGTTATTCATACCATTGGAATCAGGACGATGAGCACTATGATCAGGTCCTTGTTGCACTTCAATACGAGGACTTTGATTTTTGAGCTTTTCCATAACCATTTGTTGAAGTCTGAGCATGTTTAGAACCACCTAAATCATGCATAGATTTATGTACCATTTGGACGTCACATTATTATTATTATTATTATTCAACTTTAAAACCTAATATCATAAACCCTAATTTCAAACTCAATATTAAACCCTAATATAAAACCCAATAATGCAAACCCTAATATTATGAACCCTAATAATATAAACCAAATACTAAAAACCTCAGTATTAAACATAATATTATAAACCATAATATTAAACCCAATATTATAAACCACAATATTATATTAAACCAATGTCAAAATGTGTCGTTGAACTACAATCTAATATAACATTTCGACAATAATTTACATAATGGACGTTGCATAGATTCCTACACCATTTGGACGTCACAATATTATTATTATTAAACTTTATCAATATTATATTGTTATTAATAAACATTTTTAAATTTCCATTATCACGATGTGAAGACAACCTTATTTAACTAAGGTTAATAATGTATGGCTTTGGTTAACCATTAGTAAAAAAATTGTGATGTCTATATCTAAAAACAAAAACAAAAAATAATATTATATGAAATGAATTTTCTAATATCAAATACACATAGTGAAAAAATATTAATGATCTTTATAAATTTATTCAACTTAAACAATTATTTAATTAGAAAGGTAATAATATTTATATGCAATAGAGATACATAAATGTGCATATATGAATTTTTTAATCAAATGGATATGTGTGATTGTTGTGATAACTTTAATGTAAAATTGTGTAATCATAGAGTTAGTGTAATTATTAAATAATATAATGCATCCTCTATGTCTATCAAGATATTCAAATATGGTCTCTTTGTAGGTTTACATTCATGATACAAATATATAATCACCATAAATCAAATTAAAACATAAATTTAATGTAATTGAAACATAAGGCTGTAACATGGAAGAAAAAATATAATTCAATTGATAAGATTGGAAGTTAATAAAAATACAGCAACATAAATATGAATAGCATTCATATTTGAATTTTAACATAAATGTATGAAGAAGATACAATCTGTGAACACCTCATTATGCTCGGATTCATGGGGGATTTTGAGAAGGGGGGGAGTAGAGAGCTAGGGTTTGTAGGAGAGGCGAGAGGGGGGGGAGTTCCACTCCCTCCTATAGTCAGGCAGTATCTAACAGATTCAAGAAACCTCTGGAGGCTGAAAACGGGGTTTCAGGAGAAAGAAACCAGGAAAACAGAGACACTCAGGGGCAGGAAAATATGCGGGAAGGAGCTAGTAGAGAAAAGAAAATAGAAGGAGAGAATCAGAATGATGATACCAGAAAGCGGACTGGACCTTGTAAGCCTAAGGCAACCATCATACCCCGAGTGGTGTTAAGTGATCCAGCGCTACAGGCGCATCGGGAACACATGGAAACTTATGCAGTCATTTGTAAATTCATGGGGTTATGGCCTATGAAGAAGGCTTTACAGGCATGGATGAAGAATCATTGGAAACCTAAGGGGGATATAGATCTGCACCTTGGATCCAAGGGTTTCTTCGCTGTAGTTTTTACAAACATTGAGGATAAAGACAGGGTGTTTGAAGGAGGGCCCTACATCTATGCAGCTGCAGGCCTCTATATGCGGCCTTGGGTAATGAAGTTTGTCCTGGAGTGTGAAACATTCACATCGGTCCCGGTGTGAGTAAGGCTCTACTCTCTACCACTGGATTATTGGCAGTCAGAATCATTAAAAGCAATAGGAAATAAACTAGGGCATTTTGTTAAAATATCATAGGCCACTATCTGAGGGAAGTATACCTCCTTTGCTCGTATATGTGTAGAGATGGACCTCTCTGGAGCTCTACCAGATGAAGTAATTTTGGAAGTTTTTTATGAATAATGGGTGCAAGCAGTGGACTATGAGCATATCCCTTTCAGATGCCGCAAATGCCATGAACATGGGCATCTATTCAGAGACTGCCTCTTAAACAAAATGGAAAACAAAACTAAAGCTACCTTAGGGAAAGAAACTAAAAGCTTTACCAAAGTGGGAAACAAAGGTAAAGGAGTGAGAATGTACCAAAAAAAATTCAATGAGGAAAAGCAACTGAATCAGAATAGGTACAAGGTATTAGAAGAAGAAGAGGAGCAAGATAAAGCAAACCATACTCTGGAGGACACCCCTATAGAGAAGGAAAAGGAAGATAGGATGGAGGATACACAGGAAAACAACCAACAAAAGGAGGATCTGCTGAACACTATGGAACTGGACAGGGACCAAGAGATGACTCCAAGTGAGGTGGGAACAGAGGATCATGAACCGCAATATATTCTTGAAAGGGAGCATCTAAATCTGGAAAAGTTTTTGGAGCAAGGAACCACCAAAGGAGTGGATTTGCTACCACAAGAGGAGTTCAATAGGGTGCAATAACTATTCCTATGGAGAACCCAGGCAAAAGGTTCGAGAGTCAAAAGAGGCCATGATAGTCAAAACAACGAAGGGGTGAAAACAATGAAGGCATCATCGGGATTAGCTCCTAGGAACCCACACAGGAAAAGAGGTAGAAAAAAACACAATGAGTTGCTACTAAAGTGTGGAAAACTTGTGATTGATTCAGGTAAGATGAAAGACCTAACTAGTTACTCATTTACAAATCTTTCTTAATGAAGCTCACAACATGGAATATTAAGGGTCTACGAAATAAAAAGAAACAAAGAAATCTCAGCAATAGAATGAAAGAGGAAAAAACAAATATGATTTTCATCCAAGAAACAAAATGTTTAGTTGGAAAAATAAGAGAAATACACAGCAAATGGTTGATTAAATATGAATACCTAGAAGTTAAAGCAGATAAAACAGCAGGAGGAATTCTTACACTTTGGAACCCTCTGAAACTAGGAGTCCTTGATGCTGAAGCATCAAGAAACTACCTCTCAATGGTTATTCAACCTTTGGGGGACAAGGAAGTTTATTTGATCATAAATGTTTATGGTCCACAGAAGCGTATGGAAAAACTCAGGCTTCTTACCTCACTTGAGGATCTAAGAAACAGACATTCGAGCATCCCATGGATTGTGGGAGGGGACTTTGATATGATCAGATCCCTTTCGGAAAAAAAAGGTGGAACTAGATCACTAGGCAGAGATTCCGTAGAATTTTAGAATTTTATAAACAAAATGAGGCTAGTAGACACAGAGACAAGTAATGGAATCTTTACCTGGAATAATAAAAGGGGAGGCGAGTCCCAGGTGGCTTCAAAACTCGACAGATTTATCATCTCGGAGGACCTTATCCTTACAGGCGTTGACCTGTCAGTGAGGATACTTCCTTTTCGTGGCTCGGATCATTGGCCTGTTCAACTTGAAGCATCCTTTATAGGAACTCCAAGAAACAGACCTTTCAGGATTGAAAACATTTGGCTCACCCATCCAGACTTTATCAGCAATATTGAAAAATGGTGGATAGAGGATATACATGTTCAAGGTACTAAAATGTTCCTCCTACATAAAAGATTGAGACATATCAAACTCAAGCTTAAATATTAGAATAAGAATGAATTTAGAAACATTTTTGAAACCAAAAAAGTTGTTGAACAGAAGCTATATGAGATCAACTAGATCCTCATTACAGATGGCTTCAATGAGGGAAGAAAAAAACAAGCAAAACACCTTCAACAGGAATGGGAAGAATAATGCGCGCAAGAGGAGATATTCTGGAAATAGAAATCAAGGGTACAATGGTTAAAAGAAGGAGAAAGGAACACAAGGTTTTTTCACAAATCCACCACGGATCACAGGTATCATAACAGGATCTCAGTCATCAAAGATGCTCAAGGAAAGCAACTCAATACCCACAAAGAAATAGAAGCAGCGCTGGTTCAACATTTCCAAGGCATTGCCGAGGAACCTCTCTTAAATAGATCACAATTTATCAAAGACATTACAAAGCACATTCTGAAGCTTATGACAAAGGAAGACAATTACAATCTAAACAAGCATGTGAATGAAGAAGAGGTCAGTTAGGTTATCAAAGAGATGCAAAATGGGAAGGCGCGAGGTCCAGATGGTTTCAATGTTGACTTCTTCAAAGCATGCTGGGGAACTGTCAAGCAGGATATCCTCGATGTAGTGGAGGAATCAAGGAAAAACAAAAGTGTATTGAAGGCCCTCAATACCTATTTCATATCCTTGATCCCCAAGCAGGATAATGCTATGACACCGGACAAATTTAGACCAATAGCATTATGCAATGTGGTGTACAAAATTATTTCCAAAAAAATAGCCAATAGGCTTAAGCATCTTCTTCCTACTCTTGTTTCCGTGGAACAAACTAGGTATGTGGAAGGTAGGCAAATTCTCGATAACATCATTCAAGCTCATGAGGTGTTTCACTCACTTAAGAGCAAGAGGTAGGCAGATATGATTATGCAACTTGACCTAGAAAAGGCTTATGATAAGCTAAGTTGGACTTACATCAGGAGAGTTCTTATAGCTTATGGCTTTGACCATAATTGGGTAAGATGGGTTATGGCGCTGGTAACTTCCTCAAGTTTTTTGATATTGTTAAATGGCTCACCATCCAAACCCTTTAACCCTGCAAGAGGTCTCAGACAAGGAGATCCACTCTCACCCTTCCTCTTTATTCTCATGATGGAAGGGCTTGGCAAAGCTATCAATTCGACCAAAGCATAAGGAAAAATCCAGGGTCTCGAACTCACCATGAATGGAGATGCTTTGACCCATCAACAATTTGTGGACGATACCATGCTGCAGGGTCTACCTATAGTGAGGAAGCTCTAGCCTACAAACAAATCCTGAAAGTATTTACAATGGCTACAGGAACAGAGGTAAGCCTTACCAAATCAAATATTTTCTTTTTTAACACTGACATTGCTATTCACAGAAATATATCTAGAATTATAGGCTTTCAAAGAGATATGTTACCCTCCAAATATTTGGGAGTACCGCTAATAGACAAACCTCTGAGAAAGACAGTTTGGGATCTAGTGACTAATAAGCTACAAGACAAAATTCAGAAATGGACTAATAGGTCTTTGAACTTAGCAGGACGGCTAGTTCTCACAAAAGTTGTCCTACAAACTATCCCCATTTTTATGTTTTCGGCCCTTCCAGCTCGTAAAGGAGTCATGCAGCGATGTAGAAATATCTAAAGAGACTTTATTTGGGGCAAAGGGGAAGAAAAAAAATGGGCCTTGGTGACCTAGGAAAAGATCTGTAAACCCAAGACACATGGTGGATTGGGACTAGATGATCCTGAAATGCTAAACAAAGTTTTGGGGCTAAAGATGGTGGAGATGGCTAAAAGATTTGGCTTCCCCTTGGGCCCAAATTTGGAAACAAAAATATGCAATCAATTGGCAAGACGAGGACCACATTAGAATGTCCGGGCTCATCAAAGGCTCCCACATATGGAACAAAGCTTGGGAAAATAGAGCCATTGTGCAGAAACACAGTTTTTGTGAAATTAGAGATGGAAACCTTATTTGGTTCTGGGAAGATAACTAGCAACAGGTGTTATCACTCAAGTTGTTCCCCAAAAGTTGTAAGAAAAGGGAATACGACCGAGGTAACCACAGACCAATCTTTTAGATGCAGGTTCTAGCCAATCTTCATCCAGAGAGGCCTCTCGCTTTATAATTTAGCTTTGTTTTAAGGTGTATTAGGCTAGTTATGAAGTACAAGGGTTTGTTTGATTTTTGGATGGTGGTGTTTAATAGAATTGGAGAGTAGGTGTGAGAAGTTTAGTCCATTGGGCTAATGGAGTCTAGGAGGTTGAACTACTGAATATGGTTTCTTTGACCGATAGAGGTACTACAAAGCAGGGTAATCAATTATGGAACAACTTTTGTAGGCTGAAATCAGGTGGAATTGAGTCAGTGGGTGAAGGGCAATTGAGAATCCTTCATTATGCTGACAGAGGGAAAATGAGTGACTATAACCAAGAAGAAATTAAGGATTTCTTAGCATTAAATCAATATGTAAGAACCAGGGAAATAGGAGAAGTTAAGAATTCCTATTTATGCTAATTCTAAAGAAAACCTTAACAATAATAGAGATTGAACACAGAGTGTAAACAAACAAATTCTGAGCTATTCTTTTTCTCTATTACTAAGATCGTGAAACATCTATGATGTATATAAAACACAGAAACTGTAGAACAAAGGTGAGATAAACTTATTGATCCATAACACGATTCAAGAATTCTATAGTAGGGCCCCGAGCATCAATTCCACATTTAGAGAGTGCACCCACAATGAGATCCAACAGCTTTTGTATTCAACAAATCTTTAGAGTTACAACGCAATCTAGCTAGTAAATCACCAACCAACCCCGAATAGTTTGTCTGGGGAGGTATTTATATAGAAATGTTACAAAATATCTCGAAGAGATAATATCTTTAGCAATAACTCATTCTAGCTACTTTAAAAGGAGAAGTAAATGATCTTGGAAACAGGGAAAAGATAAGAGAAGAAGTGAATGCTGATGTGCTGGCCACTCAGTTGGTGAGATAATGTTGACTTTAGCCTCAGTGAGTCGGCTGGTAGTTGTCTTTAATTTAAACTCCGTGCTGCTGTCTGCCTTGGCCGGACCTTCTTTTCTTCCGACGAGATACACTCTGATCTGCATGACTATGATTCATTCTTGTTCTTTGCATTATAGTGAATGGTTCAGAATTTTTCATTGACCAAAGACAACTTGCAGGATTTCCAACATGCTTTGCCACCACTATGGTCCTGGTATTTGATGTCTCTACAGTTTTCTCAGAGTTTCGTCGGTTTCTCTGTACCTGGAGAAATTAGGTGGGGCAGTGAACAGATGCTTCACTTCGTGCTCTATGTAGAATAGATTTTCTAAATTGTTGTAGATGGTTTGGTCAGATGGAAGGGCCTTTTCTGATGAAGTACTTGATGAAACATTTACCTGATCAGCAGCATGTTTATTTAATTTGTATTGATAATCCTTGTGTTTCAGCAGACGGTTATCACTTCCTAAAAGACTTGGCAAGCCATTTTGATGCAGGACTGTAAATTTTTCTGTGAAAGAATTGACCTCAACCTGCATCTCTTGGCACCTTCTTTCCAGATTTTGCATTAGAGTTCTCATAGTTAGAACTCTCTTGATTGTTAAAATGGTGTCTGTCTTGTCTCTAATATCCAGTGCTGCTAACTCTTCACTAGTCTTGCTATTCAAAAAATGTATTAACCTGTTTGCCTGTTCAGGCATGTGCCCCAATAAAGCTCTTGTTTTCTGGACTTCCACCTGGGCCAGTCCTATCAAATCAATTTGCTCATAAATAGCCTGCACAAACCTCCACATATTGCTAATGGATTGATTAATGTTAGCCCATAAAATGCCTCTGATTTCTCCTAGAGGTTTATCTAACAAGAGGTCCTTTTCCAAAGCCTTCACTTTATTTTCTAATGTTTTGACCTCTCTTGTCTTTTCTGCTACAGTCATCTTAGATTTATCATAGCTTATTTCCAATTTTGCCAATTTTTCTTTGACTCCTTTCAACTCTGACACTTGTAGTTTTAGCTCTTCAATTGACTTCATTAGTTGTTTTATGTTCATGCTGGTACCTAGTGTTGTTGTTGTTGCTACTGCTGAAGTACCTATGGTGATTTCTACAACCAATGCTGGGACAGTGGGAGGTGGTTCTATTGTAACTGTAGGAGGGGTAGTTGTTCTTGTTGGAGGTATTTCAGGTGGCTGGGAGGTCGACTCTCCCTGTTTTTCTTGTAAAGCTTTCTCCAATGCATGCTCTGTCTCAGTTAATCTTTGATTCATTCTATTCAGCAAATCCATCATGTCCTCTTCTTATTTTTGCTGCGCAACTTCTGTGGTTTGTGGATGCATAGTAATAGGGAGCTTTAGCTGCTTTCTTAGGGCTGCAATGTCTTCCTCCTTCTTTTTAATTAATGCCTGTATGCCTTTGGAATCTTTGGGATCATGTCCCAGCTCAATGATAATCTCTTCCAAGGACTTAATTCTGTTATCCTTGGCTAAAGAGGAAGCTTTTTCTAAATCCAATTGGACAGTTGTGTTATTCAATGAATTTTGTAACTTGTGAGCCAATAAGGCTTTATCTGCCAATGTGGAGTAGACCATTTCTCCGGTTTGCTTATGTAACTCAATCTGGTCCATTGGATGGATGTCTTTGGAGAAAACTTCTAGATTGGTTCTGATGTAATCAACAGTTGACTGTGGCTGCTGCATTGTGGGCTTTAAGTGACTAAGGATCATTTTCCCTTCTTGAATATCATATGCTACCATTAACCTTTGTTGATTAGTGAGGGCCATCTTCAGCAAGTGATTATAAAGTTGAATTCTTATTGGCTCATTCTTTGCCTTTATTTCAGTAACTGTTCTCTTGATGTCAGAGCCTTGCTTGCTTTGTTGCTTGTTTTGTGGCCTGGAGGATGAAACCTCCACACTATGCTGCCTTTCTAGCTCTTGTTGGTATGAGCTAGTTGATGTGCCCACTATTGGAGAGGTTTGTTGTTCAGTCATCCCCTCACCTCTCAGGCTGCCTATTGTTTCTTCAAAGATTTCCTCTTCAGAGTGAGGATTTAACCTTTGTCTTTTTTCCCCTGGCCGTTATGCTGGTCCACTCACGGGTGTGCTTTCCTCTCTGTCTCTTTTCTTGTCTCTTTCCTCATTTAGAGGAGTTTGTAGTGCAGGGATTTTAGGTGCCTTTGTTTGTACTGAAGGGGCTTACCCTTGGCTTTGTTCCTTTGATGTAGCTAGCTGATCTGTCATTGTTTCCTGCTCTGTGTCTATTACCTCTTTGCCCTTAGCTGACCCTGTGCTGGGTTTCTATGTGGGCTGCTAAGAAGTCTCGGCAAAGGATGTATCACCTCTTGTGTGCTCGGGCAACTTGAAAGATACCTGTCCAAAAGAGTCCAGGTCAAGCGTTTTTTCAAGCTCTTTCATAGCTTTCTCCATTTTTTCTTCCTTAGTAACTTCTTCTATCAATGTACCCTCTACCCATTCATTCTGATTGGCAAATTGCTCTATTTCAGGAAGCTTAGAATGTTTATAGGCTGATAGCCTGTATTTTGCTCTCCTATTACTTATGAAATCATTTGGGTCATAGGGTACCCACCAAAAACTCTTTTTCAACTTGAGATCTTCTCCCAATATTTTGTCAGCATCTGCCCAGGCTTCCTTCTTGTTAATGATAAAAGGGCCTAACTAATTCTTTATTCTCAGCTGGGCCTTTTTATTTGTACTATGAAAATGAGTTAAATCTTCATTTGTGAGTTGCCTGAAATACTCCATGGCAAACAGTCTCATAGGTACATATTTAGGCAACTTATAAGGACACAACTCACAGCCATATATTTTGATTTCAATGTGATTCTGGTAGAGGTACCAGTCACCTATTCTGTGGCTTTTAGACAGCTGTAAAATCTTTTTCATCTCAACAGAAAGCCTAGGAGGAGGAGTTTTCATTAATAGAGAGGAGACCGGATATACAAACAGGTCAATGAACTCATAGTAGGTATAAGGAGAGTCAGAAACATGGTGGAAGACTGAGGTCCAAAATACTACAGACCTTCTTTCTCCTTTGGAATCCAATTTTCTGATAGGAAACTGAAAATTGTTTGTTTGATAGTATAAGAACAAATGATATATATAGGATGAGTACTTGAAGAATCCCTCTCTGTCTAGACTCATAAATTGCTCATGTATCTTACTGGATATGAAGGTGGAAAAATCATATTTAACAATAGGAGGCTGGCCTAGATTAAAAATGGATAACGGAACTAATGTGGTCTCATCAACATACTCACTTGTTTTGAATCCCAGGATGTAGGATATCATATCAATGATGAATTTCCCAGCCTCATTGAACCGGACATGGACATAGGGAGGTGGCTCTTTGGGCTAGCGATCTGGCCTCATAAATAATTGAGCTATTCTAGTTATCTCTGAACTGGGCAGTTTAGGACCCTCTTCAAGTAAGAATCCCATAGATAGAGGAGCTAGAGGCTGAGTAGGTTTAAAATGCAACATTTCATTTATGGACTCAGGAGTAATGTAAAAGAGGACAGTTCGAGATGGAGTCATCACTGTTCTCTGAGTGTGATCATAATTGGCACAGCATAAATGGATAATTTCTGGGAAAATATTGACAGAGGGGAGGTAGTATATGGGAAAATTGGATTCCCATATTCCATAGACATCAGCATTGTTCCTGTAACTATTCCTAATCTCACAAAATGCTTGGAGGTGGTTTTTGTCAGCCATTAGGTCTTGAATTTGAAAATCTCTATCAGCTAGGGGCAACCACTCTAACTCTTTATGTGGTGCATTGAGGGGCACAACATTGAGGGCCATAGGTGCGGGGGCTTCCATGTTTACTCACTGTGTTTTGGCTATGGAAGTCGGGCTTTTGTAGTAAAAGTATGCAAACAATAGTTTTGGGGCTTTTCTTCGGGAATTGCAGGCCACAGTGGATTTGAACTTAGCTCGTTGGATGAATTTATAGAGAAAAACGAAATTTGCAGAGTTTTTCTTTTCTGTTGTAAAAATGGGAAAAAACAGTGGTTCTGGTGCGCTTATGTGAAGGCAATACAGTGAATTTAACAAGAATTTGGGTCTTTTGGACAATTTTGCAGAGAAAACTGAAATTCACAAGGTTTAGAAGTAGGACTACGATAAATACTTGTTTTTTAACAGTGCATTGGAGTAATTTGCAGGTTTGGACGACGAACTTGCAGAGTGGGATGTCGGATTAGGCTGGCTGGGTGGCGAACTGGAGCTATGGTATTGACCTCATCGTAATTTGCATGAAATAGTCGTGTAGAGACAAATAGGTGAAAATGAGTGAAAATGACGTTTTCACGGGTTTTTAACAAAAAATTGACTTTGGCGGGTTTTGGCGTTTTTCGGTCGGATGACGTCAGCATGACAGAGTATTTTGTCGTGTAGCGGGGACGCAGCAGTGACGTGGTGGTGGTGATGTGGCAGCGGTGACGTGGTCATGACATCAGCATGGGGGTCAGCGGGGAGGTAAGCGGTATTCCCTGCACCGCTTTATTGGCTTAAGTGGTATCGGAGGAGGGGCAGCGAACACGCCGGGAGGGCGCCGCGTGTCCCTTGTACGACGGAAATACTGCCTAGTTCCCCGGACGCTAATCTTCGGTCATAGGAGGGGTTCCGATATTGCTGTGGGCCGTCCGATGGGGAGGCCTAGATCCAACGGTTGGCGGCGACAGGAACTGGCAGAGGGATATGGCGTGGGGACCTGCCATTATTTTAATGTTTTATAACATATCGGGGCTACTATGATTGGTTGCGGGGCACTTAAAGCGTTAATCAACCAAATATTAATCAAGCTTGGTATATGTGTGCGCGGGGAGGGTTTAATACAGTTTATTGCTTAACCCAGGTGGTTAATCAATCCCGAGGTGGCTGATAGGGTTATTCACAAGTTCCGGATAAACTTTGAATTCCCTTTGACATAGTGCTATGGTTATAAATTAACCAAGGGCGGGATATTAACTTTTTTGGGGTTTTCATATATTTATATACTACGGGTAGGGGAATAACCATGGGGAATTATCTAATATAGTTAATATGTTAATATGAAAAGATTTTTTTGAAATGATATGCCAGTGAGTACTAAGTTGTAGAGTAAAAACTTAGGCTATAGGGAGAGTCAAAAGGAGAAGGGTTTTACACAAGAAATGTGGCTTCTTTGCCTAAGCAAAATGTCATTTTACTTAAAGCTTTTTATGAAATGGATTGATCTAGGAATTTTGAGCATATCTCAATATCCTTGGGTGAAGGTTAGTAAGTGCTTTGGGAGAAATGTGAAGGGAAATTAGACACGCTTCATTTGATCTGTCACCCCATAGTTTCCATGATACTTATGATATCCATGAGATGAATCATCTTCAAAAGACAAAATTGCTCATAAACCTGCTTCTGCAACATCAAAGCTGCCTACCCAGCCTATTATATCTAACATTTTTTCTTCCTTTTTCCTTGGGTGCATTTGAACTAGCAAACCCTCGCTCTCTTCTTTTCTTTTAACTGCCCTCCTATCTAATTCTGTCCTTATTTCTTCCAAGGGCTCAGATTTAGCTGATGAGACCCTTTGCTTCTCTACCTAACTATTTGTCTGCCAAGCTTGAACTGTTTGGACACAATTTATTCTCTATTTCTAAGACAAGTAAATTTAAATTTGGACTTGGCCAAGATTGAGCCATTAGGCCATCCATCAACTGTGACAAAAGTCAACTGATTGCACACCATGAGATTCTCTGGAAAAATAGCATAACAGTGGCATTTTGGGCTAGCACACTTTCTCGGTCTTCTTTATTTGGGGTTCATTTGCTTTCTTTTTTACCATTTCATTCTTTTTTCCCTTTGATTTTTCTTTTAGGGCCCTCTTTTCATTTTTTAATTTTTTGTTTTCTTGGAATATGGAACACCTTTGCAACCAGCCAAAGGTTTGAACATATTAGATCCTATCAATGTCAATCATGAAAAATGACACCCATTGGTATAGGAACCTAACAACAGGAACCTAAAATGTTAAAAGAAGAATTTTCCAATCTCAAGAACGATACTGACAACAAGGGGTTACACAGGCTAAATGACTTCTGGGATCTGGAAAGAAGGGAAGAAAAATGGAGATCATGGAAGAACCTGGTTTACAGTGAGGACTCCCCGTTAAAGGCACAGGCAGAAGCTTTAATGGACATCTTGGAACAGAGAAAGATTTTGACATCAGCAGATTCAGACCAGCTGAGATGGGGCAATAACAATGAAGGTAACTTTAACCTCAAAAAGGCCAAGCGTATATCCCTAGGACTTGACTACCAAACCCTGATGGGGTATGGAAGGACCTATGGCAGAACCAAAGTTGGATGAAAATCAAAATTTTCACGTGGTTAGTGCAGCATAAAAAAATTCTGACCTGGGAAAATCTTAGGAAAAGAGGGGTACATGGTCCATCTAGATGCCAGCTATGTGAATTACAAGAAGAAACCATGGATTACCTACTCAACATCTGCCCATTTACTTCCACCTTGTGGTATGGGGTAGCTTCAATATTCAGAAAAACAGATAGGGACTTGGGCAGCGTTACCAGCACTCTGAAGAAGTGGAGGAAAAATTTCTTTGACAATGAAATAAACAACAAAGCTTGAGCTTTAGTTCCAGGCTTTCTAATATGGGATGTCTGGAAAGAAAACAACAACAAAATATTCAAGAACAGGAAAGGTTCTCCCCAGAACATCATGGCTCAGATTTTAAGATATCTCAAGGAGACAGTAGGGATCCTCATTAAAAACCCCCCTGAGGACCAACCTAAAGATAAGGATGTACAAATTCTTCTGCAGTTGGGTCTTTAGGGGCTTGCCTCACAGGGAAAAAATAGAAATGTAAGTCATATAATTTATGATAAGGATTTCTGGCAACAACCCCCTCAGGGATTTGTAAAATGCAATATAGATGGGGCCTCTAAAGGAAACTCGAGTATGGCGGGGTATGGAGGAGTCATAAGAGATGAAAATGGTTACATAAAAACCATCTTTCATAGTCATTTGGGTAAAGCCACTAACAATATGGCAGAGCTTATGGCCCTTGAGAAAAGTCTAGAAATCTTGAAGGACTCAAATCTTCATAATACCATAATTGAAGCTGATTCTGAATTGATTATTAATTCAGTCAGGAGAATTCGCTATGGCTCCGCTCCAGATAAAGTCTCGAGTCATTGGCGGCTTTTGCAAGTATATCAACGAATTCATTCTCACCTGCAGAACATGAGAACCATAAGTTTTACTCATGTGCACCGTACTGCCAACAAAGTAGCAGACATACTAGCTAATGAAGGTGTGCGCTGGGCCAAGAGTAATAAAATTTATGACTGGATAGAGATACCACAAGGCAGATTGAGGGAACAGTGTCTCAGACAAGCGAATGCGGATAGGGAGCTCTATCAAAGCAGGGGAAACTAAAATGATGTTGACAAAAGGAAACAGGGGAATTTCGATCTTTTATGGTGAAGTAGTGCACGAATATCGGGTCTTCGAGAGGGAACTTGCAACCAGAACTCTTCATCCCCAAAGTTATTGGGTGGTTGTCAATTGGCACCCTGCACTCTTCATAAAAACTGAATTCTCTACAAAAGATTTAGCTTTTCCAGGTGATGCTTTAATGTACTCGCAGTTAGGTAGATTCACGGCAATCCTAGGGATTTCGCAAGGCAACTTACAAGGTGGTTACCTTGCCTGTCAGTCCGGCTACGATGTTATCTTCCGTGCTTGTTTCGCTTCTAGGTTCGAATTGGTGGATTTCAAGCGGATTACATGCTCCAAGTTTATTCCCCCATTCGGACTCGAAATCCTTATAGATTGGTTTCTATTTCCTCATTGGGTCCGATTCTAGAATTAAAGAGTGTGCTTATTCTAGCTCTGATATGAGCCTCGTCCGTCAGATCTCTGAAGATGGATCGGACGGTCCAGGCATTTGTTTGTAGTTTGAAGGTCTCGTAGTTAGGTTTGTGGGCCCTTGACCTGGTTTTAAAGCCTTTGGCTCGATTCCCAAGGCCCTGAGCAGATAGTTAACTCTATGACCCTCAGATCCTTTGGGATTGTTGTAATGTATGTAATTTGTTTTTCTGATTCAATTGAATAGAAGGTACAACTCTTGCTTCAACAAAAAAAGAAGAAGATACAATCTGTAGTAGAAAGGTTAAAAAAAATGAAAAGTTTATTTAAAAAAAAATTGTCTTTACATCATAAAAACCAATTTCCAAAAAAAAAGTTGAAATACTTAATTACATGCAAAATTCTAAACAACCTATTCCAAAAGGTAACCATATTAATGACAAAAACAACACCAATTTACATCAACGTTGTAATGGTCATAGCCCCTTTACCTTTCCAATCATTCTCTTCTTAATTTTCTACCAACTTCTCTTTGAAAAACATGTGGTAAATATTTGATGTTTGACTTGATCTCAGCTAAAAGTTGCAAGTGATCATCAAAAAAAATGAATACGAGATCCAAACTTCTTATCTTATTTTGTACATATCTAAAAAAAATCAGTTTCAGTAATCACATGGGTTGTTTATATGAATGTTGCAACATCTTCATTGTTCTTAGCTTGTCAATGAGAAAGAAAATAAATAAAATTAGTTTACACACACATATGAAATTGAAACGAAGTGTAATTCAAGTATGAATACAACTCAAATAACTTAGTGGACAATTTCATTATAACTTTTAGACAATGCATATGAGGGATCATTCAAGACCTTCAAACATATTATCTTTCTAGACATTTGATAGATCTAGTGTTAAGATGGATCTAGGTTGGTTGAAACGAATAATACATAAAACATAAATTTAATGTAATTGAAACATAAAATTGTAAGAAAGAATAATAAATAGATTTCAATTGATAAGATTAGAGGTTAATAAAAAACACAACCAAAGAAATACGAAGAAAATTCATATTTGGATTTTAACATAACTATATGAAAGAGATACAATATATAGTTGAAAGGTTAAAAACAAAATGAGAAATTTATTTGAAAAATATTTTTGTCTTTGCATCATAAAATTCAATTTCCAAAATAAAATTGAAATATTTAATCACATGCACAACATTAAACAACATATTCCAAAATGGAACTAGATTGATGACAAATCTATTGAGATTATTGAGAAATACAATGAATAACTTATTGAAATCTATTAAAATTATTGAAAGTTATAACAAAAAGTATTAAAACGTATTCATATCTAACCAAAATCAATTCAAGAGAAATCACATAGTAGTTTTATGACTGACACATTTCGAACCACTTATTGTGTTTCATCACGAGGATAAAAATTATGAACCATAGTAAGTGGTTCAAAACACGTCAACCTGAAACTACTATATGATTTCTTCGAAAGAGATTTTGGTTAAATTATGAATCACAAAAGCCTGAATTCTGAGAAGTATTCATATCATTTGAAAACTATTAAAAATATATTGAAGATATATATGTTACAATGATATGGAGTTCAATCGTTGCTCCTCTTTCTTCCTAAATGTAACATATGTGTTGTTTTTTCATTTTTGCATAACATTGAAAAGAGAAAGGTGGTGAAATCCCTAAACCATCTATAGATTTCACTCTTGACATAGCTATAAATGTCAAACCCTGCCTCTCTTTATTCCCAATATCAAAAATAGCTCGTTGTAAAGGCATCCCCTATGATTTGTGTATAGTGAGGGCCTATGTCATTTTCAAAGGTATTTGTTTAAGAATTCCTATAATAACAGGTGTTATAGGCACAATGTTAGGACAATTTTTATCAAATGGAACACTTGTGTACTTTTAAAAAATAACTGTAGTGAATGGTAAACATTGAGGGGGCTTTGAATGAACCATATAGAATATATCTTCAATATATCCAAGTGCACCATTGACTAACTCAACTTCAACCCACAAGTTACATGTCAACATGACACAATGTCCATGACATAATAAGCCTTCACATTCCAACACATCATCATCATTGTCAACTATTTATGTTCATCTATATTTTTCAACACATTTTCCAAATAGAGAATTCAATGATTTTAACACTTTTCAGTTATGTAGAGTGACCAAATTATTTGTTGCAAACAAGTGGACTACAAAATGAAATAAACTCTTCTCCTTTGGAGACAAGCAGGTTTCAACATATGACATGAGAGGATCCCAATAATGTAGAAAAGGTTCCAAATTTATGATGTTAGTTAAAAGATTATGAAAAGAGGATTGTTTCAAATCACTTCCTTCTTGTTAATTCTTTTAATCCAAAGTGACAATAATGTTGAATCTTTGCCACAACACTTTCCCTATTGTTTTACCTGCATACAAATATTTATCCTTGACAAGAGGTAGTTGACCAAGATCACCCATAAGAATCACGGATATGCCACCAAAAGGAGTAGACTTGTTATCAAGGAAGGCCTCTCGCAAACAATAATTTATCTATATGAATAACCCTGGACCTATAAATCTCATTTCATTAATCTAGATATATTGAATGTTCCTCATTTCTTCTTGAAACATTGATAGAGCTTGTTTATTGAGTGGTTTCGTGTCTTTGATAGGAAGTTTCAAAACAAAGTGTATTGTTTTTCCATGTATATTAAACGCAACAATACTAGTTGAAGTGAGAAATAACAATGGAGTTATACCATTCGCTGCTAAAGTAGAGAGAGCATGAGAAACACAATGAATAAAAAAAGACTTGCCAGTTCTAGTTGTTCCTTGAATAATCAATTTTATAGGATCACAACTTCCATATTCAATAGAGTGGCATAAACTAATATCAAATGCAAGTTATTATTTCTCTGATGAAGAATATGGTGACACAATTGTGTCCCCAATTAAGTTGTCATTAATAACACTTGTAGATTGGACATATTTTATGAAATTAATAGCTTATTTTGCAAGATCATCTTACAACATTGTTTGCTCCCTATTATAATAAATATAGAAATCCCTTCGACGAAGACTGTGAAGGTGAGAAATGTTGGAATTATTTGGAGGAATTGTTCAGGACAGAAGCTACCACTCTTCTAAATCTTGTTCAAAATTATCTACATGTATGATGGAGTCAACATCCTCTTCATTACTTTCATATGACAAAGGGTCTCGATCAACATGTCATGGGTGATATCTTAAATTCCTTCAATTCTCAATGATAGTTTCACTTGAAAGTCCTATATCTACAGAATGTCATGAAATGGCTAGTACAAAAGCAACTCAACCTAATAAAATGTATAACATAAAACTATGGACACACTCAAATAATGGCATGCACATCTCTTGGTATCCATGGCTCTTGCTTAAGACTAACATCAAATGTCCAGATGAATGTTCTAGAAAATGGGACCGGGTTTGATAAATTTGAACAAAACTATTTTGGCAGGAAATTTCATGGGAATGCATTGATAGTTTTTGGAATAATTTTTTCCCGACATTCAAGGGAAAAATTTGTGACCACATACAACAAGAGGTATCTTTAGCAACATATGGAAGGTTTCTTGTGCTTCAATGTCATGATCAATAGGTGTTTCTGTAAGGAACATTTTGTATGCAGACAAAGCTAGAGCTTCACATCCACTTGCATTGAAAAGTTTTGTCAACATGTCGTGATAAATTTCAGACTTTTTTTCTACTTTTGAAGCATACTTTGCAATATATTTCAAAACAATATGTCAAGAAACAATTGGTTGATAATCAACATTTTCTCACCAAATTGTGAGAAGATGGACATTGTGAACATTTAGTCAATCATCATTATGTGTTGGTTCATATTTCCTTTTCCCTTTTTCATCTATGAATAACATAGACTCATCATGAACTTTCCATGGAGCATTGTAGTGGCATGTGAGGATAGACATATCTTTTCATAAACAAAAATTAACACTACACTTTGTATGTCTTTAGACTCAATTCAACAAATGCTCATAGTCTTCATGAGGATTGCAAGAAAAAATTTCTGAAGTGTTCAAAATCAAGGATCATCATTCAAGCTTTGATGAATCAACACATTTCGATGATGGATGTCACGTGGATTCCAAGCTGTTACATATTTTTCAAAGAAACTCTTTGTAGCATGCACATTCGAAGGTTAACCAATCCAATGTTTCCATGTTTGGAGCACCTAGTAACCATAAGAAACCATGGATATGGGATGAACCTCTATGTTGCCACCCATACCTAAACAAAATGAATATATAGTCACCATATAGAAAGCAACGAAAACAACAAAAGGATATCCAAAAATCATAAAGAATGAGAGAGAAAGTTGTCCCAAAATCATAAAGAAAGGGAGGAAATGAACGAAGACGAATATGTATGATCAGGTGCTCAGTATTTAACTCAAAAATCAAAGTTCTCAAAATGGCTCGAAACATGAACGACTGCATCTGTCTCGGAAAAACCATCCTAACGCAACTCGTTTCGTAGAAAACCGAGTTCGTATGAGAAAGTTATTGTGTTATGATCGCTTTGCTAAACAAAGGAAATTTGCAAAAAAAATGCCCAGTCATTGCACAGTCAGTAGTCCGTACTGCTAACGTGGCAAGTGACTAGGCCGGGTCAATGATGATCAACAACGAACCACAGATGGACAAGTGGCATTGTTTCATTGGGTTACACAGGTGGTGTGTTGGCGCAATCTTATTGGTTTGTTTTTGGGCCAATGAAAGAATGCCACGTGGAAAGCCCGGAGGCCGCCACGTGGCCCCTCCCAATGGCCTAGATAGTCTCGACAATGGAGAAAAAATTTTGGCAGAGTTTTCATAGGGCCAACAAGTTTAGGGTGCCAAGATTTCCATGTTCCATTTTGCTATATAATTTTTGTATTTCTTTAAGGTCCATTTTCCCTATTAAGGGAGCCCTTGTTTTTCCTGAGAAATTTAATGAAGGTTAAATTGGAGGGAAAAAACTTTTATTGTGTTTGTCATTGATTTTTCACTTATTTTTTTGCTACAAATATTTTTAAAAGTTAAACAAAAATGTATTTTAATTCAGTAGTTTTCCATAAAATAATTTACTGGGGTGAATGCACATGGGCCTTTGGATAAATGGTGAATGGATGCACTGTTAGGGCACTCTTTGTGATAGGACACCGATTCAAATCCCTAGTGGGTTCTCCCACATACGTAACCTTTAATAATAACTTTATAGGCATAAAATAAATTACTAGGAATTTAAATCAGATCCGGTAATGGAAAATTAACATTAAATAACATACACTTGATTTACAAGATATCAAGCTTGGGTAAAAAGGGTGTTTGACAAGAAAGAAAAAAGGGAAGCATTTCAAGCTAGAGATATAGTTCTATCGAGGGATAAGATTAATGAGAAACTGGGAGATCACAAAAAGTTTGAAAGTCTATGGTGAGGCCCATACTGCATTGATGCAAGAGTGGATTCTAACACCTTTCAAGTAGCCAACTCAGATGAAGATCATAAGGGGTTTCCCATAAATGGGAAGCACCTGAAATACTCACATGTCAAAGATAATCAAGATTCTAAGTCTGATTAGCTACTTACAGGCCACATGCAAGCACTTCCTATTTTTAGCAGTGGTTGCATGTCATTTCTGATCATGGATTTAGAATCCTTACAAAAAGACAAATCCAATGAGTATGGCTTCATGAGATTCTAAGCACTTTATATTTTTAGTAGTGGTTACACATCAAGCATGATTACATATTTTGACTTCTCACTAAGTTTTGAGTTTGATGAGGGTGGTTTTGACAAAATTCGAGGCATTTCTATTTTTAGCAGTATTGGCATGGTAGTGTTGTTGAGGGATTTTATCCCCTAGGGCTTTTGGGTGGAACCCTAGCAGACTGAAAGTTGTCTAAACAAAGAAACATGCACACACACAGCCATTATGCTAGCAAAAGCTAAATCTAAGGTAAGAAGGACGTACCTCAGGTCCTACGTTCGGGTAGTTCCTCAAGGGTCCAAACCCTTCTTCACGTCCCTTTCGCTCCTTTGCCCTGCAAAACCAACAATTCTGAAGAATGCAGCAGTATATGGACAAAGATTTATACAAAAATAATCTTTATGTTATACAAGAAAGGAGTTAGTTATGAAATTTTAGACATCCATTCATACATGAAATTCAAACATGAACATCATTAACATAAAGAAGAAGCATATCGGGAATCAAGACGTGTTTCTTTATTAGACAAATAGAAAGTAAAAAAAGAGTAATATCACCTGAGCAACCTCTGCAGGCTCAAAGCTCAGCCTCCTTCTGGATCCGTCCCGCCTCAAGCCTCTAGCATATCTCCTTCCAAGACTCACTCCAAGATGCCATAACTAAAGGATGAACATCAAATCACAAGGAAACAAGGGTTTCCTGTACAAATGGGGGAAGTGCAGAAGGCACAAGGGTCTTCAGACCTGATCAGGGGAAAATCTCAGTATAGTAACCTTTCTCTTTCTTCTCTCCTCCTTTAGGCCTTCCCTTTGGTGTCTTTTTATACCAATTCAAAAGTAGTTTTTTAGTTAGGAATTGGT
>APFE030690012.1:44395-55835 GCA_000404065.3 Pinus taeda | reverse complement strand
TTTTGTCTTCTATTATATCCCTCACAAAGTGATACTGAACATCAATGTGCTTTGTCTTTGAATGATAAGCAAGGTTCTTTGCCAAGAAAATTGCACTTTGGCTGTCACAGTATATCCTTATAGCCCCTGTACTAACCCCATACTTGAACACAATCTCTGCAACCAAACTGCTTCCTTGCTTGCATGAGTGGCTGCCATGTATTCTGCCTCTGTAGTTGATAGTGCCACTACAGATTGTTTCTTTCTCATCCAACTGACTGCACCTCCAAATAGGTTAAACACATACCCACTTGTAGATCTTCTCTGATCCAGATCTCCAGCCCAGTCTGCATCAACAAAGCCACGAATATCCAACACTCTGTCCAATCCCGGTCTTCCTTGGTAGCACAAAACCATAATCACTAGTGCCACGGAAATACCTGAAAACCCGCTTCACTGTTGTCCAGTGCTCCTTCCCTGGTTTTGACATAAACCTGCTCAATACTCCCACTGCATGTGCAATGGCTGGCCTAGTACAGACCATGGCGTACATCAAGCTACCGACTGGCCACTTGCATATGGAACACGGGACATGCCTCTTCCTCTTCTTGTGTCCTTGGGACAACTGTTACAGTAACCTCACACCTACAGGAATAGGAACCTTCACCGGTTTACTATCCTGCATGTTAAACCTCTGCAATATTGTCTCGACATACTTCCTCTGGTTTAACCAGAGCTTCCTCTTTGCCCGATCTCTTTTTAATTTCCATGCCCAAAATATAGTTTGCAGCACCAAGATCTTTCATGTCGAATTTGGAGGACAATTGGGTCTTCAAATCCTGGATAATTTCTTTGTCATTTCCAACCAACAACATATCATCCACATACAAGACCAGATAAATAACACGGCCACCAATTAATTTAAAATACACACAATGATCTGCTTTGCTTCTGGTGAAGCCAAGTCCCCGTATCAATGTATCAAATTTCTGATACCACATCCTTGGTGACTGTTTTAACCCATACAGAGACTTCTTTAACTTGCATACCAGTTCTTTCTTACCCTTCACTGCAAAGCCTTCAGTTGCTTCATGTAGATTTCCTCTTCCAAATCCCCGTGAAGAAATGTTGTCTTCACATCCATCTGTTCTCTCAAAATCAAAAGCAGCAACAACAGATAAAAGTAATCTAATAGAAGTTACCTTGGCAAGAGGAGAAAAAATATCACCGAAATCAATTCCCAGCACCTGGGAATAACCTTTTGCTACCAACCGAGCTTTGTATTTCTCCAGCTTCCCCTTGGTGCTTTAGAGACCATTCCAACGCTTCTAACAACTTATCCATGATGTCTCAAAGGAGATCAGCATAGGCAGAAACACACACATAATCAAAGCATCTAGTATATAGAATGAAATATAAATGAACTAACTAACTCAGTATATATCATCAATTGAATCAATAACCAATAATAACCTATGTGAGTGATGAAGGAATCCCACAAATGATATTAGAAAATACATAATTAGGAAAGAACAACAACTTTTTATTAAATAAAATGGAGAAAAAACCTATAGCCCCAAAGCCTTGATGTTACAAGCCTCTTCTCACAATCTCCAACACTCTCCTTGGATGAAAAGCCTCCTAGCCTTATTTCTGCAGCATAATCCTACCTTCAATAGTCCTTCTCAATCCTTTGGCCTGTGTTTGATTTATAGGCCAAGAGGAGGAAGTTTGGGATTGATTTCCTAAGGGATGAGATCCACAAATGGTGGGATAGGGATTCCACAAAGAGAGGGAAGTAGCTCCATTATGGGTGGGATTAGGCTTTAGTAGGCATCCATTCAAATCTGTTAGTTGGGAAATTTTAGACTAACAAAGCTTCTAGACTCTAATTTTTATTTTTACTTGTGTTAAATCATGTGCGCAATCCATATTGTCAGATAGAGCATACTTGTGCGAAGTTTATAATGGTCTCTTCTGCATATGCATAGAAATGGACTAGGGAACTACATAGGAAGGCAAAAATAGGTTTTTGGGCCTTGATATCCAGGAATTTCATTCTCTTTGGGATTGTTTGGGTTCTTGCATTCCACAGGGATGTTTTGGAACACCTTGATGGATAGAGAAAGATCCAAAACAATGGTCATTTTCCTAATGCAACAAAATGGCGTGTAATAGATTTCCCCTTAAAGGAAAAGTTAGAAAAGATGTTTGATGACTATAGTGATTTATCATGCCAAGGTTCAGGTTAGAGGTTGTAGTCTAAGACCTGAAACAATCAATCAAATGTTATAATGCCATATAAAATCATCATTGAGGTAGGCATTCCCATACTCAGAGCATAAATGTCTCAGAGAACTAGTATGGAAATACAACTCAAGATCCATGTCAGTAGACGACATAGTATGGATGCAGCCATCAATGGATCTATGTTTAGAATCATGAATATTTAATAACTCCATGTAGCCTGGATGGATGAAACTAGATCCAGGGTCTTGATCTCCATCTCTCGATCCATAGAACAAATCTAACCATGAAAGTGAATGTCTCATAGTTGAACATGGTAGAAACCACTTCATTACTAGTCAATAATGTGAACTGTTAACAAGCATGAGAGAAACCACCACTAATTAGAATGGTTCTCAAGGTACTCTCCGTACAATCTATTATGTGTGAATAGATGTGATGATGTCAAACACTCATAGAATCATTCAATCGAAGTTAAATGATGAAAATCGGTTGTCAAAGGAAAGAAACTTTCCATTAAGGCATGTAGGCTCCAAGGTACTGGAGGTTTCTAAATCAACTTCCTAGATAGCGAGTTGAATTCGATAGGAAACGACATGTCGCAGGAGGGCCTATGACACAAAACTCATGTCAAATTTTGAAGAACAACAATTTGGAGTAATACAGGATTGACTCAGGGATGGTCGACACGTTTGAAGGCTATGAATGGCAAAGTAATCTTCGCTACGATTGGACTTCTCTTGAACATATTGGTGACAAGACATTCTGACTTAACAGCATTTGACTTAAAACTAATACCTAAACCAAGTGAAGGCTTTCAGTAAGGTATGGTCAATTATGAGACAAATGGATTTCCTGACAAGAACACAAAAGTGATGGAGTATCATGTTCAAGAGTGACATACTTCCTTTTACAATATAAAAACAAAGGTTCATTCCCATTTTTCCCCACCATTACTAGTGCCTACCTCTTTATTTTTGGTAAGCTTGAGGAGGATAGCATATGCTTGTCCTGTAAGATCATCCTTCGGATGAGTCCTTCGAATTATTTTTAACGAACCCCAAGAAGGAGTGCTTCGATCGCATCATCGTTGGATTGTTTAAGTTTTACGAGTCCTGCACTGTTTAAGTTTTACGAGTCCAATGAAGGGGTAACTCGATGTCGTTTTCATGTTTAAAGAGTTTGAAAAGACACAAAAAGATTCAAACTCACTCAATTATTTCAACGTAAAATTTTAATGAGCTTGGAGAAAGTAAATCTTAGTGTTTTTCAATTTTAGGGAGTCAGGAGAAAAACATAAGTAAAATCCATAGCATTATTTTTCATAAATTTAGTAACTCAAGCCCTAAAAAGGGTAAAATAATGCATGTGAGAACTCTATTGACCATGATTAGTCAACGTATACATTTTTCGTAAATAGTCTAGTTCATTCCGTAAATGGGGTAAACTTATACTAAATAGACAATTGTTCATTTACTTTTACGAGTTCAAATAGTCAAGTACTCGGTGATCTTTTCATGTTTAAGGAGTCTGAAAGGGGCATAAAGAGAACTCCTCTTTTCACTTTTTCGTAATCTTTTAATGAGTTTGAAAAAGTGATAAAAATGTACTCAATACCAAAATGATTCATTTTTGTAAATAACCTGTGATCTGAACACTTAAACTCAAAAAGTATCGTCATCTCTTCAAAATATAGTAAAAACATTAAAAAAATGGATTTCAAAGGCTAATAGTAAAAAAATAATATTTTAATGGGCCTAAAAACTTATAAAAAAAATCCAAAAAGTAAAAATAAATAAAAATTACCATTTGTGTTTTTGACCATTTGACAGTGATTGAGTGCATTTTTTACCAAGAAATTCAGAGGCAGATTTTAGGCAAACCATTGGTCGAAATCACAAGTCGTCTTCTCCAAGTAAACCATCTCTTCGATATCTTCATTTTCATTCTTTTTATTTTGTATTTAATTGTGTATTTTGGTTTTTTTGGGGGGTTTATCAATCAAAAAATCACCCTCGGTGTGCACAGTTCACCTTCATCGGGCCTGCGTATACCGACTGATATTTTAATGCAGAAAAATGTGATGTGCAAGGTTTCTAGGGTTAGAACCGTGCAAATTCACGCTATTCTTCAAAATATGTTCTACACAATGCCGAGGGCTTTGAAAAATTAATTGAAAACAGCCAAATTTCTTGCAAAAAATTACCACACTTTCTTCTAATGATTTTCCATGTTTGTTTGTAGGGTTTTGGGCTACAAAAATTGAGTGGAGAGAGTGTGAACATGAAGAACGGGACATAGCTGATTTGAACCATCCATAGACAATATAGGCACTAAGAAACTATGGTCTGTATAAATTTTCACCATTCCAAGAATGAAGGCCCAATTAGACTTACTGGAATGGATGGTGAGACCGTGGAATGTAGAAGAAGAATTATTCATGATTAGAGACCATATACCAGCTATCGATGTCGATGAAATTTATTTCTTGTCTAGGCTCCCATGTCTAGGCTTCCTTTGAGATCCATCAGTTTTACAGTTGCACAATTATGTGAAAGTGCAGCCCTTCACTTGCTTACCAAGGCCCAAACGTAGATCTTTGTGGAGTGCATGCAACCTATAATATTAACCTGGTGTGTAGGGGTAGTTGCTGACTTGAAAGGGCAACTATCTAGAGTCAAAATTGGCAAACTCAAAAAATTTGGGTATGTTGCCTTTGTTATCTCAGTTTCTCTAGAGAGGACCCCCCTTCTCGCTGCACAAGTAGCCATAGATGGAGGAGGACCGCAAGATCCTTGCATGCTAAAGTGGGTCACATTGATGGTATGCCACAGAGGTGGTGAAGGCCCAACGATTTGATATACTCCTGATTTCTTTGGATGGTTGGAATGTCAGTTCGTTATGATCAAATACTTTCCATACTCATGCATGGATTACACAGGTGATCCATATATTCCATTACCAACCGGAATGTAGTGAAGTGATCTAGATAAAAACTTCACATTTTGGTTGCTTTTGAATTTATTTTTTTTTGGCATCCAAAACTAATGTTCGAAATGATCATGCAGATGTGGGCTTGGTGAGGCTAGTATGACTACACAAATTTGATAGGCGCAGTGAGCAACCAATAGCTCCTGTAGTACAGAACCTTGACGCGGTAGAGGCATTCACTAAGCTAAAGCACAACCTAGAGACGTTGACTCTAGACATCCCAGATGTTGGGACTGATGTCCTACTACGATGAGTAGCTCGCACTATTGTCTGCTACCATGATCATCGTGTGTATATGTTATTCTTACGGCTAGATTTTGTTTTTTTATTATGTATTGGCATGTTCGGATAATAAAGGCAAAGGGGCCTCATGTCTTGGATGACAGTTTTGTAAAAACCATATTTTTCACAGACATTTTAACTAATGAAAACTATTACTTCTATTTCAGTCTATATTGTACAATATATGGATGAATATCAAATTTTTTTTTTACAGATGTTTTACAAATGCCAATTTAACACATAATTAGCCAATGCATCAGTTAATGTGTTTAAACGTCTTGGAATGTGTTGATATTTGATGTAATCAAACTCTCTCTCCAAGAGACAAACCCACAAAAACATTCTTAACATTGAAGTACTTCTTACCGAATAGACATCGTTTAAACGTAATGCTATGAGTTGAGAATCTAACCTAACGATCAATCGATGAACACCAAATGAAATAACATTAGATAATAGTTCAATCGATGTACTATATGCTGCAATAGTATTCGTTATTCAACCAAGGAATATCCCGTGAATAGAAACTAACGCATCTGTGGGAAAACAAATGACCCAAGTTGTAGAAGACAAATTCTGAGTACTATGATTAGCGCTATCAGTAAAGCCAATGTAAGTTTGAGGTAGTGTCGACATATGGAAATCAAGTGTAAGACAAGATAAGCAGGAGTAGTAGAAAATCGTAAAAAGCTGCTAAAAATTGCCACACGTAAAATATGATCAGAAATATACAAATTTTTCACTGAGTGATCTTAAGCATAATATTTATTCAGGTAAAGACCATTCCTCGGCTTTCCTAAATAAATGTCATCATAATCAACTAGCTCATAGGCTCGTTTTTCTAGTACACGTTTTACAATATAAGGGCCATGCCACATGGGCTCGAATTTACCAACACCTAATTTATCATGTTCTTGATCATATAGCAAGACTAGGTCACCTTTTGAATAGGAACGAGGATTCACATTTTGATCATATTGTTCCTTAACTCATTTCTTTTGAGTCTCGCTAGCTAATGCAACATCACAACGATTCTCATCTAGTCATGCTAAGTACAGAAAATGTTCCTCCTCTACAGAAGTGGTTGGTAATAATTCAATTTCCAGTTTAAAAGGCAATATTTCACATTCAATATGTAAAAATTCTTCCAGGTCGTAAACTAGCTGGAAGGGAGTAAAACCAATCGAAGTTTTTGCTAAGGTACGATATGCCCACAAGGTTGGAAAAAGCATTAGATACCAATTTTTTTTTTATGACTTTCGACTATCCGTTTAATCATGGTGGTCAAAACCTTGTTAACGGCTTCTACTTGGCCATTGACCTATGAGTAATATGGAGTAGAACTTTCATGACATAGACCTAGCTCCACAATAAATTCAGTCATCATAAAGTTCAAAAATGGTGACCATGGTCCGTGATGATGGCTTTTGGAACCCTGAACCTAGAAATCACACAATTGAATATGAAATGGATGTTGTTTCGCCATCGTCCTTATGTGGGCATCACCTCAGCCCATTTCATAAAATAATCTACTACTATAATAATGTACCCATGCCCACCAGCCGAGTGAGGGTTATACGTAAGGAAATTGGTGCCCTATTTGGAAAAAGGACCGACAACAATGATTGGGTGAAGAGGAGTTGCAGGTGCACGCATTTTTCTATTTTAGATTTGACAATTGTGGCATTTATGGACTGTAGTTATGTAATCTTTGGATTTTGAATATCGAAGGCTAGAAATACACAGCGCGCAAGATCTTTTGGGCAATGGAAAACCTTGACATATGACTGCCACAAGCTCCATAATGGCAGTGATTCAATGCCTTTTCACCTACCTCATGAGTCAAACATCATATGAAAATGGAATCAAAACCATGGCGATAAAGTGTATCGCCAACAATAATGTATTATTGGGATTAGTACTGAATACGACGACGATCGGTTTGAGTCAATTCTAGCCAAAAAGTTTGGGTTTGAATATAGATGATGAAGAGGAGTTGGAGGTGCACACATTTTTCTATTTTAGATCTGACAATTGTGGCATTTCTGGACTGTAGTTATGTAATCTTTGGATTTTGAATATCAAAGGCTAGAAATACACAGCGCGCAAGATATTTTGGGCAATGGAAAACCTTGACATATGACCGCCACAAGCTCCATAATGGCAGTGATTCAATGCCTTTTCAACTACCTCGTGAGTCAAACATCGTCTGAAAATGGAATTAGAACCACGGCGATAAAGCGTATTGCCAACAATAATGTATTATTGGGATTAGTACCGAATATGACGACGATCGGTTTGAGTCAATTCTAGCCAAAAAGTTTGGGTTTGAAGATAGATGATGATATCTCCATACCATGGGTCTAAAGTATTGATAAGAACGAGGGATTCATCTAGAAGAGAATCCTCTGCCATGGTTTTTGTTTCAGTATAGGTAAAATCACATAGTAATTTGGAAAACACTAGTAATTCCATAGCTTTAGATTTTATGAATTCCAAATCAAATTATTGTAGGATAGCTATCCATATCTTCAAGAGAATAATCCTAGTACCCTTTTCCAGAGAGTACATCCTTTTCGTCTTGAGTTTAGAATATTTTCCCCCTAGAAACTATCTCGTAACAATGTAAACTATAGGGTTTCAATTAGAAATCATTATTGTTTTGCGCAAAAGAATGTAGTCACGAAATATTTGGACAACTTGATTGCCAAGGACAATTTCTCCACATGTGCATATTTTACTTCAAATTTGGTAAGATTCTAGCTCAAATAATAAATGGAATGCTCATCGTTCGACTCATATTCCTAAACTAAAGCCATGCCAATGGTGACATCAGATGCAGCTAAATAAAAAAGAAGTCTCAATGATAATCGAGAGGATGCAATAGTAGTGTATGGGTCAACGTGTGTTTAAGTGCATCAAATGCTCGTTGATCAACTTCATCCCATATAAATGAGATACCCTTTTTCAATAGTCGAGTAAAACCTTTAGTTAGCTTAGCATAGTTCTAGATGAATCGACATAAGAAGTTTGTGTTCCCTTACAAACTTTGAATTTGGTGGAGATAGGGAGGAAAATTCATAATAGCCTCTACCTTGAGCAGATCGACATGAATGCCTTCCTTAGATATGAAAAATCCCATTAATTGACCATATTGGACACAAAAACACATTTGTGAGGGTTCAAGTGTATATTGTAGTGTCGACACTTGATAGAGATAGCTCTCAAATGCATTGGATGATCTTCTTGTTTCAGTGAATGAGTTGGTAAGTCATCCAAATAAGGGTACAATATGTTTGATATCGTGAAATGTGTAATACATAGCCCATTGGAAGGTTGCACTGGAATTCTTTAATCCGAATGGGAGTTTTCGATAAGCAAAATTCCCCCATGGACAAATGAATATGGTTTTATGTTGATAAGCTGGGAGTATATTGATTTGGTTGTAACTGTAAAATCCATCCATGAATGAAAAGATTTCGTTACCATCATAATCATCAATGATTTGATTGATATAGGGGGTAGGATAGTTTTCCTTAGGACAAGCTATTGGAAATAATACTAAGAGGGGGCGCAGGGTGGGGGGGGTGTTGAATCAGTATTAGCAAATCAATAACTTTTTCATTTCCATACTTAGATTTATATACGCTACTTCAGTTAAGGGAACCCTCGTGTATACGCAACTGTGTTTAATGCAACTAGCGTGTATCCAGTAAAATTATGATTCTATTAATCCATTATATGTTGACCTTTATTCAATGCATCAGAACTTCATTAATCATATAAACAGTAAATAGGTGTAGTAAAATAGAACAGATCGTCACACATAAGAAGCACACATGAACACCACGATATAAGGTGGAAACCCAATGCGGGACAAAAACCACCTGCTGTTGTTTTCTTTAAGATAAGAAAAACTTGTTTACAATCTTGTATTGGTGTAGAATCATATCAGTACGCGAGCACCCACCCACAGAAGGCTCCAAACTTCTCTCATTCTCCAGCTTCTACTGGAAGGGAGCTACAACCCCCTAGCTCTTGTACTAGTTGATATATTTACTAGTACGTAGGCGCCGACCTACAAAAGGCTACAACCTTCTCTTTTCTTCCAGGGACCACGTTTCATAAATTTTCAGACTGGATCCATCAATACAAAATCAATCACCACTGAAATACAACCATCTGCATCACCAATCTCTGAATCACCCAACAACTGAATCATTAAAACCATGTCATCAAGACACAGTCACCGGAACACGGAGCAGAACCCAGAACTCTACAAAAACACTAGAATCAACAGCATCCTCAAATATCAAATCTCATGATGTATACGCTACTTGGTTGTGTCAAACCAGCGTGTATACGCTCTTTCACCAAAGGGAACCCGCGTACAGATCTGAAAATAATTACTTATACCTTCGTTGCAATTTTCAACTTCAGATATACCCATAACATAAGATATAAAGGATAGGACATGTGTTAGTGTTCAGATCTAAACTATTCATGATCATACCATATAATGATAATGCATTTTAGTCTTCATGATCCTGATTCATCAACCTTCATTCACCACATAGGTAAAGCATCACATACCCATGACCAACATACTAGATCTCACACTTCATTAGATATTCATCACTTGCATACTTGCCCTTTGGCCTAATGATCTTCTTCTCCTTATATAGGTTTAGGCCTCTCTTAATACTATGGTCCAAAACCATGTAGGAACAATACCTTGGACCCAATACCTGGGGTTGATACCTCGGAGCAAATACCATGGACCAAATATCACAAACTAAAACTTAGTTTTCCAACATGTACACACCTTTCCTTCTATGAAAGTGCGTGTACAATATACGCGTCTTCGTATATAGTGAACCTGCGTGTATACGTGGCTTGGTATATAGTGAACCTGCGTATACCTTTCTTTCTTCATTCTTGTTGCTTACCTGCTATACCATGATCTTTCATCTGAGAGAGTTGTTATCAAGGACAACACTTGAGTCATACCTGTATCATAATGCCAACAATCTCCCCCTTTGGACTTGATGGCAACAACCACACCAGGTCACTCTCCATACTCCCCCTGAGTACATGTTGAAATCATTGATTGAGCTCCCCCTTTGTACATGCTAATATGTGTCAATCTGTGGATGCTCCCCCTAAGCACATGCCAAGTCTACAAGAATAACATGAATCTACAACTCAACTAAGTGACTGTGACCTTCCTATCACCAATGACTCATACATACATCAATGTCCCAACCAAGTGGGGATACACCACTTTGAATCATCCACCCAACCAAGTGGGGGTATACCAAATGTTTATACATGACTAAAATAGACATTATTACATCATCCTTCCCATGCAAAGTGGGGTTACAAATTAGGTATTTTCATGGCCTTCACATCAAATTATATACATGTCTTTTATAACAATGACTAGCAATCTAAACAAGACCATGATAGTCATCAACAACTATCCTACACCATATATGATTTGCACCATAAGCATCTCTCACTAGCATCCAAACCTATAACCTACAATACCATTCTCTTGGCCAACCAACAATAAGTAGCAAGATGTGTCATTTAGCCACATAAGCATCATCACCAAAGACTTCTAACCATAATTCCAACAATGAATTATTCGAAGCATATGGTCCCCCTGAACCTGTGTCAATCAACATATACCATGACCAAACCATGTCAGACTTCTTTTCTTGAATATGTTCTGCCGCTTTTTCTTTAGAGCTCCACATACGCGACTCTACAGCCCAAGGAAAATTTTAAGAACCACCCTAGAATTTATATGTATAATAAATGGGCTAATCCCCATGATACATAGGAAAAATGGGAGGCAATTTATCAATAATATAATATGTATATATAATTTTTTTGGCGAATCTCTCACCAAATTATATTATCTTGTACAGTGATG
>APFE030690012.1:0-41834 GCA_000404065.3 Pinus taeda | reverse complement strand
AATTTCAAGGGCTAAATTTACCTTTTTTTACCCTCTCCCTTAAAATAAGGTGGGCTATTTGAGGCGATTTGTAAAAATGTACTATGATACAAAATATTCACCCATTCAAAATTTAAAACCCCTTAATTTCGCTAAAGGGCGAACATTCGCCCCTAAAATTTTCCATGTTGCAGCCTTTAGCTCGCGTATATACGCAACTTCTCTTCATAATATCTGCGTATGCAAATTGGAATACTTAAGGTTTACACTTTCAGCTTCCCCTGGGTTTGTTATATCTGCTAACAGAGTTATGCCACATCTTTTTGACACTAATTTTGTAGTTATGCCACATCTTTTTGACACTAATTTTGTCTTCTTCAACACCTGAGATTGAGATGATGTGTGATCCTTTTTGCTTTGGTGTCTGAATTTTTCTCTTGCATTCTTTTACTTTATGTCCAAACTTGTTATATGCATAACATCTTACATGTTTCATATTCCTTTTATTGCAATTAGTAGCTTTGTGACCAAACATATTACAAGCAAAACAATATCCCTTAAAGTACCTAGAACATGATGAGCTTTCTGTGTGATGGTCTTGAACCATTCTACTTCTACATCTAGCTGCAACATGTCAAAAATTATGACATTCATAACATTCAACATTATTCATCGAAGGAAATAACCATTTATCACTTCCACAATTAGGAGCAAAATATTTTGAAGGATTTCTTTCCTTGGTTGTTGCTGGGGTTGACCTCTTATTTCCTTGTTGAGCATTTCAGGTTTTGCATTAGAGTTCCTTGCCTCACCCTGTGAGCTAGATTCACCTTCAACGTTTCATAAAAATCAAGACCAATTTTGATAGAAGAGGATCTTTGACTACTAATAATATCATCCAAAATCTTAGTATTGTCTTGAAATCGTAACAGTTTATCCTTTTCTTCTAATTTACCTTTAAGATATTTACCTCAACCTGATGTTGTTCTTCCTTTTCCAGATATTGCTTCTTTATGTTTTCCCTAGCTTTTCTTCCTTCTTCCACTTGTTGCCTTAATTCAAGCACTTCATGTTCTTGTTCTTCAAGAGCTTCTTCATTATGCTTCTTTGATTCTTCAAGATCTTCTTTTAGAGAGAGGATCTTACATTCAAGTCTCTAGATTGTTATGCTCTGATCTTTTACTACATCCTGCAGTTGCTCCCTTATTCTAGTTACTGTCTCCAGCTAAAAATTTTATCTGGTAACTTCTTCTTTTCCTTCATCATTATTTTCATATGCCATGAGAAGTTTAATTTCTCGATTATCTTCATCACTATTGGATGATTCATTACTATTATCATGAGTATAATAACTTCTATTACCTTCTTCAGACATATTTCCTTTGTTATGAGGGCATCTAGCAGCTTAATGACCAACTTTTCCATAAGAAAAAACATTTGAAAGGTAGCTTACCTTTGAACCTTTCAGATCCCCGTTGAATATTCTTGACAAAATTTACCTCATATTATTCTTCTAAAATGTATCTTGATTGATTGAGTTTTTCTTTTCCCTTTATTGATAATTTAAATGCAGCTTCTTTCCTTTCTGATGGTCCTCCTTTTCTCATTTCAAAAGCAGTTAAGATTTCGTGAAGTTGCGTCATAGTGATATTCTGTAGATCCTATTTTTCTTCTATGGCAGACAATTTGGGTTCAAATTTAGCAGACAAGGATCTCAAAACTTTCTCAACTAAGACAACGTCCTTAATTTCTTCACCCAAATTCTTCATACAATTGATAATCTCATCTATACGTAGGAAGTAATTAGCTATGCTTTCATCACTATGCATCTTAAGAGTTTCATACTGAATTCTGAGAGTTTGAAGCTTAGCATGTTTTACTTAAGTGTCTTCTTCATAGCTTAGAATGATTTTGTCCCATATTTCTTTGGTTGATTTGAGCTGCATGACCTTGACAAACTTTGATTTTGACAAACTTGCCAATAAGATAGTAACAACTTTGGAATTGATTTCACATTGCTTTCTACCTTCTGTATCTGTAGGAATTGCTAACGGAAATGTATATCCTCCTTCCACGATTTCCCAAATATCTGTTCTAAGCAATTGCAAATAGGTTATGGTTCTTATCTTCAAGTAACCAAAATTGCTCCCATCAAAGATTGGTGGTTTGATGGATCCCTCTCTTTCTTGATTACTCATCCTGATGGATATTCCTTGAAGAGATCAAGATTCTTCTGAAGGACCTGCTCTGATACCAATTGTTGGGAATAACATTGGGGCGGGGGCGGTTTGTGAATCAGTATTAGCAAATCAATAACTTTTTCATTTCCATACTTAGATTTATATACGCTACTTCAGTTAAGGGAACCCTTGTGTATACACAACTATTTTTAATGCAACTAGCATATATCCAGTAAACTTATGATTCAGTTAATCCATTATATGTTGACCTTTATTCACTGCATCAGAACTTCATTAATCATATAAACAGTAAATAGGTGCAGTAAAACATAACATATCATCACACATAAGAAGCACACATCAACACCCTGATATAAGGTGGAAACCCAGTGCGGGACAAAAACCACCTGTTGTTGTTTTCTTTAAGATAAGAAAAACTTGTTTACAATCTTGTACTGGCACAGACTCATACCAGTATGCAAGCACCCACCTACAGAAGGCTACAACCTTCTCTCATTCTCTAGCTTCTACTTGAAGGGAGCTACAACCCCCTAGCTCTTGTACTAGCCGATATATTTACTAGTACATAGGCGATGACCTACAAAAGGCTATGACCTTCTCTTTTCTTCCAGGGACCATGTTTCATAAATTTTCAGATTGGATCCATCAATACAAAATCAATCACCACTACAATACAACCATCTACATCATCAATCTCTGAATCACCCAACAATTAAACCACTGAAACCCTGTCATCAAAACACAGTCACCAGAACATAGAGCAGAACACGAAACTCTACAACAACCACTAGAACCAACAACATCCTCAAATATCAAATCTCATGATGTATACGCTACTTGGTTGTGTCGAACCAGCGTGTATACGCTCTTTCACCAAAGGGAACTGGCATACAGGTATGAAAATAATTACTTATACCTTCGTTGCAATTTTCAACTTCAGATATACCCAGAACATAAGATATAAAGGATAAGACATGCGTCAGTAGTCATATCTAAACTATTCATTATCATACTATATAATGATAAAGCATTTTAGCCTTCATGATCCCGGTTCATCAACCTTCATTCGCCACATAGGTGCATCCTTAACAAAGCATCACATACCCATAACCAACATACTAGATCTCACACTTCATTAGATATTCATCACTTGCATACTTGCCCTTTGGCCTAATGATCTTCTACTCCTTATATAGGTTTAGGCCTCTCTCAATACCATGGTCCAAAACCATGTAGGACCAATACCTTGGACCCAATACCTGGGGCCGATACCTCGGACCAAATACCATGGACCAAATACCACGGACCAAAACTTAGTTTTCCAACATGTACGCGCCTTTCCTTCTGTGAAAGTGTGTGTGTAAGATATACGCGTCTTCATATATAGTGAACCTACTATACGTGGCTTGGTATATAGTGAACCTGTGTATACCTTTCTTTCTTCATTTTTGTTGTTTACCTGCTATACTATGATAATTCATCTGAGAGAGTTTCCATCAAGGACAACACTTGAGTAAAACCTGTATCATAATGCCAACACAAGCCTTATTAATATCCCTAGAATCTACACATACCTTGATGGTTCCTTGCTTTTTGTTCACAGGAGCAATATTGGAAACCCAATCAGTTAAGTGAACATGAGCTTTAATAGCTGCAACCTTTCATGGATGCACTAGACGTAATCTTTGTTTGATCATTTTTTCATCCCGGTAAGTCTTAATCTCATGAACAACAATGCTTGGGTCAATTTCTGGCATTTCCTCATAGGACTAGGCAAAAATGTCACAGAATTCTTGAAATAGGGCTTTGTACGTTTGAATTTATTCAACTGAGCACGAAGCACCTATGTCAATGTTCTCAATGATCCCCTTTTTGACTGATATATCAATTGTGATCGTTGTAGATATGTTTCCCAAATTATTTTCAAATTCAACTTGAAGAACTAACATGGGCCATTAAGGACTATCTACAATCTTAGTTGAAAACATAGTTTAAAAATCATTCTCGATTTTTTCAGGGTTAAGAAGAAGAGATGAACAGTGATGATAATCGTCCCATGGAATTTCATTCAAAGTGATGATCTCTATAATACTTTGATTAGTTGGAAATCTGTTGTTGAAAGGATCAGGAAGTGAAAATGGTTTTAACCAAGGTAAAGGAGAATAATCGTCATTGATTACATTCAATTGATCAATTTCAGAAGATGATGGGTCAGAAAACGATTGAGCTACCTTATAAGCTAATTCAAGTGGACTCAAATGAATTTCATTTCCATAGGAACTCAATTCAAATTCTAAAGGCACTATCCAGGGATCAGACGATTCCATAGTCTTGATGTGATCATGTTAACCTCAACAACTTTAGAAGGACGATTTGGTGGAGGAAGTGCAAAAATTCCCATCAATGATGAATCTTTGAGAAAACCAACACTAATATCCTCATAAGGAGTGCTCGTTTTTCTGACGAAAGGTATGCTACATGTAGATTTAGGGTCATAAGTGTAGTAAGATAACTAGTCTATTTTGACTATTTTCCCTCAATGAGGAAATTGTATCATACAGAAAAGTGATGAGACCACTATAGACATAGCATAGGTCCAACTTCGACCAAGGAAAAGGTTATAATGGAGCTAAGCATCAACAACAACTTTGATTGCAACCGTCTTACCTTATATCTCTATGAGTAGATCACTTAAGATTCCATAAGGACGAAAACCTCTTCCATCAAAGCCTTTCAGAGTGGTAGGTGATTGATTGATAGCTGGAGAACCTAAAGCCTTCCAACAAGCAATAGAAATGATACACGTAGAAGATCCTTCGTCAATAACTATGTGAAACACTTGTTTGGTTTGAAAAAAACTGGAATTTGGAATGTCAGTTGATGTCAAAGTCTAGGTATATGACTTTCAATATCAAAGATAATAAGATTAGAGTCTTGTAGATAAGTTGCTCAAATAGCTGACAATAGTAACTTTCTTTGTGCTTGACATGTTTGCAACACTTCAAGAGCTAACATTGTTGAAGGAGACATGGCCAAGTCTTCAGCAATGTTATAGTTCTAAGCAACTCTACCATGTGGGTTGAAAGTTGATTTTCAAAGAACACCTTCGGGAGGCATTCGAATCATCAAGTCATGGTTTGGTTTCTCAATGTGTAATGGTTGAGAAGGAGGAGGAGGAATTGAATTGGAAGGTTGACTAGATGAACTAGCATCGTTTCCATTAACTACAGTTTCCTTAGATCCGTAATCTTTTGATCATGTTGCTACCATAACTTTCTACAAATACATCATCATGATATATTGCGATGTGGAAGAAGAAGATAGGTTATGTGAAATCATTGTTTTGTCTTGTGAAGGAAAGGATCCTTCAAAATAGTAGGAGTTGGAGAACCTTTTATGAATTTTGTAATCTCTACCAGATGTGGGCATTCCTTTGTATAAAGATCTTCATTGCAAATAAGGAAAGGATAATGAGGTTTCATTTTCTCTTTAGTAGATTCATTTTTAGTGGGGTTTCTCTTTTGGAGAATCATTTTTGTTTTTTTTTATCTTTCCTGTTATTTTTACTCTCGGATGACTAGTTCTTACCAGTAGATGGCTCTACAACATTATTTTAGAAGTAGTTTCCAGAGAAAGGCTTCCAGCAGGTAAATATTGTATGGCCAGAGTCTGAGTACTTTTAGAATTCTACTTTTTACCCTTAGTTTGTTGGCTGACTGAACCAACTACACCATCAGTGGTGTTAGATCCTGTAGGAATTGAATTTGATTGATAATTTAAAATTATCAGGAGAGGTAAATTTAGGATTTTCTTGTACAAGGTGTCAAATTGGGTATAGACTAAGTCTAAGTATTGGGCACGAGAAATTACTTGCTCTTCCATTACAAAGCCCCCCTTAGCAATATCCTCACTAATATTGGAAAACAATGATTTTGTAAACCATTTAGCTAAAATTTGATCTGGAATAAAAACTTTGACTAATCAATGTCTACGTCTCCATTCATGTATATGTTGGAAAATGTAACTAGTCTTCATTTAATGTATTTGAGTTGTCATGTAATGTACTTGTCAAAAGAATAAAAAAAGAATTATTTTTATTTTTATTAATGTGACTTATTAAAGCATGGATTTCATGCTTGGGTCATAATGGCTTAGGTCAAAGTCCCCATTGAGGACTTCTAGGATTTATTCTGAGTCAATAGAGTCATTGTACTTTTAAAGAGACCCTTCTTGGGCTTTTGAATCATCTAAAAAGGTTAAGTATTGAGTCAAATATGATTTATGTATCCTCCACACCAAGTTAGCCTAGAATAAGATCAAGTTGGCCTAAGGAAACTTATTCGACTCACAAGAAGCCTATAAATACAAGCTAATCGAAGTCATTTGGAGTATCATCTCTAAAGCTAGTTTGATATCTCAAGAGCAGCTGGAGAAGTGCGAAGTATGTTTTCGAGACGTTGAAAGAAGTGTGATTTTGGGGAAGTCTAAGGAGAGGAAGAAAATCAAGCTTTTGGTGCCTCTCTCTCTCGGTTTTGTGATATGGATTGGGAGATCGAAGTCTCATAAGTTTCATTGTTGCCGGAAGTTGTTGCCTAATCGAAGTTGCTGAAAGGGGTCAAAGATCTCGAAGGTTGACTTCGTGTGGAGGGAAGATCTGGTCTTGGTCTAGGGTGAAGAGTCTCAAAGAATACTATTGAAAGGAAGAATTATCTTGACTGGGCTTCCCCTCGAGGGGTATTTCCTTGGAATAGTGCCTATCTCTTATGTATCTTGTTTTGTGATCTTCATATACACACAATATGGTAACTTCTTGATGAAAGATAAGATAACAAAGAAGTAAAAGAAGCCAACACACTGACAAGTGATTATCAATAAATGAGAATCAAACCCTAATATAACTACTTTGATTTTCCAACATGGTATCAGAGCTAAGGTCAGGAAGAGTCGCAGATCACTTTGTTTGCATGGATTCTCCCTCTATGATGAACTACATAATAATGGGTATCAACACTGCTAGAAGCTGGATCAAGAAGGTCATCTACTACTTATTCAATAAGGTCAAGGGTCAAGGGTTCTTGGCTTCTCTTACTGATGACAATACATGGATCATTGATAGTGGAGCATCGAGACACATGAAGGTGAAAGTGAACAAATTCATACACTATCAAATGAACCATCTTCTCATGTAGTGGAATTGGGTGAAAACAAAATCTATGTTGTTAGAGGTTTGGGATCAACATTGTTGAAGCTGGAAAATGGATCAAAGTTGCATCACAACAACATTCTATATGTTACAGGTTTGAAAAATAATTTTCTTTTTATTTCTTGTTTAGAAGATAAAGGGGAAAGAATTGCTTTTGTTGATGGAAAAGTACTAGCTTGTAGAAAAGGCTCTAGTATTGATAAAGCTAGGATTATTGAAGTCCGTGAAGGAAGTATTTATAGAGTCATTACACCACCTCCTCAAGCTATGGTTCATATGGAAATAAGTCCCATTGATCTATGGCATCGGAGGTATGGTCATCTGCATTATAAGGTTATCCCTTCTCTTAGTCAACTAGTTCATGGTATTCTTAATATGAAGTCAGATCATGAAGGTGTGTGCAAGGAATACTCTTTGGGAAAACATACAAGAAATCCATTTCACAATAGTGGAACTAGGTCTAAAGAGATATTATACTTCATCAATTACGATGTGTGTGGACCAATGTCTAACAAATCACTTGGAGGTCATCTCTACTATGTGACAGTTATTGATGACCATTCTAGAAAGACATGGCTCTACCTCCTCAAAACAAAAGATGAAGTATTTGACAAGTTCAAGGAGTTTAGAGTTGAAGTGGAAACCCTAACTAAAAGAAAGATAAGAACTCTGAGATCTAAAAATGGTGGGGAATACACTTATAAGGAATTGATTGCATATTGTAAGGAAGCATGTATTGAGAGGGAGCTCATTGTTCCCTATTATCCCGAACAAAATGGATTAGTTGAAAGGACGAATAGGTCAATTGAAGAAGGCATTTGAACTATGCTCCTTGATCAAGATCTACCAAATTTCTTATGGGAAGAAGCAGCAATGAGAGCCGTATACATTCAAAATAGAAATCTTCATAAGAATCTTGATAATACAACTCCCAAAGAAGTATTCATGGGAAAGAAGTCGAGTGTGGATCCCCTCTGAATCTTTGGAAGTCCAACATAAATCCATGTTCCAAAGAGACAAGTGAAATAAGCTGGACTCTACAAGTATCAACAGAATATTCATTGGATAAAGTCTCTCTTCAAAATCATATAGAATCTACATCAAGGAAGGAAGACATATTGAATTAAGAAGAGATGTCATATTTGATGAAAATCAAGCATACAAGAAATCAAGGGATATTCCTATTGATTTAGATGATGAAGAAGTTCCCATATTTGAAGAAGAAGAATTTCATCATGAAAACTCTACTACAAATCTCGAAAAAGAAGGACCAAATGAGCCTATTCAATCTGTGGTCATCCCAGCCACAAGGAAGAGGCCAAATTGGTTGAAATCTACATTAGAAGATGTTGAAGGACATGAAGCTGCGAAAGGTTCCTTCAGGGAAAGTAAGAAACCAAAGACATATTCTGGCTATGTTGCATATATGAAAAAGTTAATTGAAGTTGAACCATCTACATTCAAGGAAGTTGCGCATCAATAGGTTTGGAAGAAAGAAATGCAGGAAGAATATCAATCCATCATGAAGAATGGGGTTTGGAAGATCATTCCTAGACCTAGTGAAAAATCAGTTGTCACAACTAAATGGATCTATAAGATCAAGCACGTTTTTTATGGAAGTATAGACAAGTACAAAGCAAGATTTGTTGCAAGGGTTTCTCTCAAAAGGAAGGCATTGATTATGAAGAAACCTCTGCACCCACAATAATGTACACTACCATTAGATCATTGGTTTCATTGGCTACTACAATGGGGTGGAATATCCATCAAATGGATGTTAAGACTACATTTCTGAATGGGACCATTGATGAGGAAGTGTACATTGAACAACCCAAGGGCTTTGAAGTTAATAGCAGAGACTCTCATGTTTGTAGACTTAAGAAGGCCATTTATGGTTTGAAGGAAGCACCTAGGGCATGGTATGCAAGGATGGGTGCATATCTACTTAGAATTGGGTTCATGAAGAATTTTGTTGATCTAAATCTCTACATAAAGGTCGTGAATAATGAGTCTATCATTATTCTACTATATGTGGATGATCTATTCATCACAGGTGTAGAGCGAAGAATTCAAGAATGCAAGAAGATGTTGGAAGTTGAATTTGAAATGAAGGATCTAAGACCGATGCACTATTACCTAGGTCTAGAATTATGGCATAGACCTGGGGAGATATATCTGGGGCAAGGAAAGTACATCATCAAGTTATTGCATAAATTTGGGATGATGGATTCCAAGCCAATGACTACTTCTATGATCACCAACCTCAAGAAGTTGAGAGGCTCTGACTCTAGTATCTTAGATCCTAACTCATATCGATAGTAGGTGGGTTCCCTAATGTATCTAGTAAATATTAGGCCAGATATATGCTTTGCAGTGAACATTCTTACTCAGTTTTAGTTGGATCCTAGTCATGATCACTGGATAACTACCAAACATATACTGATGTATTTTCATGGCACTATACATCACTTCCTAAAGAATGATAGTAAGAGAGTCAAACTAATTGGCTTCACAAACTCTACGGGTGGCAGTGAGACCGATGGAAGGAGCACTACTAGAGGTTGTTTTAGTCTAGGAGCTGATATGTTCTCATGGATGAGTAGGAAGCAAGATCTTGTTGCTTTAAGTAGTGTTGAGGAAGAATATGTGGTTGCATGTGAAGTAGAAAAGGAGGTTGTTTGGTTAAGGAAGATTGTGACAGATTTATTAAAGAAGTCTTTGGGTCCTACTGTGAATAATTGTGATAATCAAAGTTGTATCAAGATGTCTGTAGATCTCGTGTTTCATTCGAGGGCAAAACATATCAATAATAAGTTCCACTTTATTAGGAACTTGGTGCACGATGGGATCGTGAAGTTGGAGTATGTCTTGACAAATGAATAGGTAGCATACATACTAGCAAAGGCTCTTCTTACTAAGAAGTTTGAATATCTGAGGAACCTACTCGGTTTGGTAGATATTGTTGATTGTATTGATGATAAGAGTGTGGAAGATATTTGTTGAGGCTTTGCAAGTGAAGCATTACCTGGGAAGACATCTACTTGGCACTTTGTGTTGGTGTCTTGGTCCCAAAGTAGGAAAGGTGGTGTCGGTTATTGAGCTTTGTTTTTGGATACACACCTAGATATTTGGGTTGGTGGTTAGAAAGTAAGCTTGATAGTACCTAAAGGGGTTGAAAGCTTGATTCCACCTTATTCCCACTTGGATAGATTTCCCTGGTCAGGAATCTAGTACATGGTATTATGTGCCTAAATTGTTGAGAGACCAATGCATAGATTACCCTAGTCAGGAATCTATTCTGTGACACTGCAGTGCCTAAATTGTTGAGGGACCAATGGATATATTTCCCTGGTAAGGAATCTAGTCCATGGCATTGTGGTGCCTAAAGTTCTTCATAGTTCATATAGTTTGAGATCTTCAATTGTATTTGTACATTATGAATACCTCCCTCGTTAAGAGGGAGTGTTGGAAAATGTAACTAGGTTCGCTCTTCATTTAATGTATTTGAGTCATCATGTAATGTACTTGTCAAAAGAATAAAGAAAAGAATTATTATTATTATTATTATTATTATTATTGTGACTTATTAAGGCATGGGTTTGATGCTTGGGTCACCATGGTTTAGGTCAAAGTCCCCATTGAGGACTTCTAGGATTTATTCTTAGTAAATAGAATCATTGTACTTCTAAAGAGACCCTTCTTGGGCTTTTCAATCATGTAAAACGGTTAAGTATTGAGTCAAATATGATTTATGTATCCTCCACACCAAGTTAGCCTAGAAGAAGATCAAGTTGGCCTAAGGACACTTATTTGACCCACAAGAATCCTATAAATACAAGCTAGTCGAAGTCATTTGGAGTATCATCTCTCAAGCTAGTTCGATATCTCAAGAGTAGCTAGAGAAGTGCAAAGTTTGTTTCCGGGAAGCTGAAATAAGTGTGAGTTTGGGGAAGTCTAAGGAGAGGAAGAAAATCAAGATTTTGGTGTCTCTCTCTCTTTGTTTCGTGCTCTGAATTGGGAGATCAAAGTCTCTGTTAGCCTCCTGCTGCAGCAGGTTATTCATATTTCATGATTGACATTTTTAAATGCCAAATATGTCATACTTTGCATGCTGCAATGTTCCATATTTTCTACAGAGGCCAAAGAAGGATGCCATGAGAGTGTGCTAGTCTAAATGCCACGGCTGTGTTCCAATTTTGATGTGCTATTCCATTTTTAAAAAAAATTTAGTTAAAGGGAGGTCCAAACAGCTTAATCTTGGTCTCCCTAGGTTTCAATTTCCTGTTGTAGAATATAGAGAATCATTATCTGTCCAAACAGCTTAAACTTGGCAGATTCTTAGATAGGTAGAGAAACAAGGGTGCTCAACAGCCTAATCTGGGCCCCTGGGTGAAATAAGTGTAGATGTAGATAGGAGGAAAGTAAAAGAAAAGTTGAAAAGCCGGGTTTGCTAGTTCAAATGCACCCAAACCAAAGGAAGAAAAAATGCTAGGTAAAGTAGGCTGGGTAGGTATTTTTGAGGTTGCAGAATGTTGATTTGTGATCAATTTCATGTTTTCAAGTGTTATATCTATTCAAATCACAATTGCAAGGGAAAAATCCATTTGGAGCAATTCAAGCGAGGCATGTCTAACTTCCCCTTCTTCTTCTTTCCTTAATCACTCACTAACTTCCCCTAAAGAGGTCAAGATCTGCTTGATATCTCTTAGTTTCATCATTTTCCATATCATTTTCCTTGGTAAAGATCTGCTTTATTCAAGGAACGTTCACACTTCCTTTATGAATCATTTTCCCCCTGATAGCCTAAGATTCACATACTTAGCGCTTTCTTATCACTTATCATATTAACTACTAATTTTACTATGTAGCTCCCTGTCTATCTCCCCTTCCCCTACTAAAACTATGTTAATAACTCCCCTATATACTTATCCCCTCCCCCTGGTTGAAAAATAACCATAAAGTAACACTTGGGAATTGCTAAGTTTATCTGAAACTTAGTAAGAACCCTCCTTTTGCCTCAAAAAACCATTTTACAATGCCTTTGGACTCCTTCCATGGCATAAATTCCTCCTTCTGATGCACAAAACCTATGCTCCGCCCCTTTTCCTAAAGTCCCGCATGTAAATAATTTAACCCCACTTATCTATTACCTAAAACCCACCTTTCTAAGGTTTGGCCCCTTCGTCGAATTAAATAAAAATAAATGGTGCGCGGGCCCCGTCCTTATCCCTCCGCCGCCTTATCTATCCCGCCAGCCGTCAGATCTGTTGCGCCCGAGATCTACGGTGGGCGGGTATTCTCCTGACCCAATGTACCGAGGGTTAGCGTCTGGGAGATCGGCGGTTATTCTGTTGTACTCCCGCCACGCGTCGCCCTCCCGGTTATGGCAGAGGCCCCTCCCCAAATACCGCCTGTGCACAAAAGCGGCGGTGCGCCACAAACTGGATACCGCTTCCCCCTAAATGACATCACCCCGCCATGCCACCCTGCTGTGTCATTAGCCTGCGTCGGCCTCCTGCCACCGTGTCCTATGCCACATCACTACCACCGTACTTCCGTGTCTTCACCCTGCCGTACTGCTACATCACCCCGCTGATGTCACCCTACTGACGTCACCTTCGTACTGGGGCCCACTGCTGATGTCATCTTCCGTACTGCTGACGTCATGCTGACGTCACCCGCCGAAAAAATGCGTGAAGGCGAAATCGCAGCTTAGGAGGCCCGGATTCAAAATCTGAGGTAGTTTTTGATGCGCGATTAGTGCTTAGCGCTAATCGTGCATCGCTACGGGAAATAGGCCAAAATGGGGAGTATTTTCTTCAGCAGTCGTTTTTTCCTCGAAAGGGCAGAAAAGGGCCGATTTAACAGTTTTAGCATATCAGCAGAGAGAGAGAGAGTCCTGATTCAAGTATCAAAGAATATTAGAGGAGACGAAGCCCAATTTAATGCCAAAGAGTATCAGTGTTGCGACAAAGTGTATCAGTGAAGATTTTTTCAGTACTCGAAGCTGATAAAACGTTAAAGAGCCCCCAGCAAGTCAAAGAAATAGTAAAAGCCATTTAATGGCTCTCAAATCATAGTTAGTGCACATCGAAGTCACATAAGATCAGTGGACCAAATTTCAAAGCACAGTTATTGCAGAAATAGTGCATCGAGCCACCAAGGACACCATATTAACTCATTTTGATCCAGCTGCTTCTGGCGCAGCTCAATAGATATTTACTTGCATTTAATTTCAGCATAAGTTTAGGTTTAAAAAGCTTTTTCTCGCAGACCTGTTTAGGTCAGTTGTAATAAATACTCTTAGATATTTTCACTATAAAAGCAACCCTGAACCATGTAATAGGGGTTGGATGGTTGGTTGGTTAATTTGTAAATGCACTCCAAGAGAGACTCGCTCTGTATCTGATATGTTTTACATAATCAAAGATTGTTGAAAGCTTGGAGAATGGACTGTTTGATGTGTTGTTAATGTCTCTGAAGAGTGAATGAGGGAAATACTGTGCTGTTTTATGAATCAATAAGTATTTCTTACCTCTGTTATTTCAATTTCACATATGCTCAAGTCATAGAACAAAAGTCTGGTTTAGAATTTGCTTACCTGCACTCTATGCTCAGTTTCTGTGGCTTCTTAATGTTTTCCTCTTGATTTAGGCATAAATATGGATTCCTTATGGCCCATATTTGCTCTATTTCATTTATGAATGACTGTTATCTGGGAATTCTTAGCTGCTTCCAGGTAGGGCTCGTTTATGTTCCCTCTGCTAACCTGATTGAGAGATTCTTTATTACCTCTCATTCCTTAGCCTTTCAATCCATCCTCATTTAGCCTGAGTATTGTTTCATGAGTAGCTACCTTGCCCCTTTTTCCTCTTGTGACCAAGAAAACACACCAGCAGTCTTACTCCATGACTCCATGCCCAATGGTTTGAAACTTGTCACTCTATGCATTGCCTCTCTACTTGAAAACAACCTCCTTCCACCCAAACACAAACAAAACCCCTTGAACCCAACAACTAGCCTAAAATCATCATCAACAAAGCTAAATCATTAAGAGAGAGCCCTCTCTGATTACAGATGGGCTAGAACCTGTAATCCAAAGATTGGTTTGTGGTTACCTCGGCCGTATCCCTTCAGGAGCTTAGGGACAACCTAAGTGTTAACAGTCTGCTAAGTTTCGTTGTTTTCGGAAGTTTCATGTTACCGGAAATTGTTGCCTAGCCAAAGTTGTTGGAAGAGGTCAAAGGTCTGGAAGGTTGACTTGTTGTGGAGGGAAGGTTTGGTCTTGCTCTAAGGTGAAGAGTCTTAAATAATGCTATTGAAAGGAAGAATTATCTTGACTAGGTTTTCCCCTTTAGGGGTTTTCCCCTGGCATAGTGCCTATATCTTGTGTCTCTTGTTTTGTTATCTTCATACACACATAATATGGTAATTGCTTGATGAAAGATAATATAATAAAGAATTAAAAGAAGCCAACACACTCACAAGTAATCATCAAGAAAGGAGAATCAAATCCTAATATAACTACTTTGATTTTCCAAAAATATATGATATGAAATATAAGTAGATTTTGATTGTTTCACAGAAGTCAATAGTTCGGTACCAATGTCTTGTAGAATTGGTAGTTGAAAGGGTGTCAAAAACATTGTTGCTAGAGAGTTGAAATTATGAAATGAAGTGCGACGTAACTCAATGTACCATTTAGTTGTCGAACTAGTTAAAGTTTTTGGAAAAGGAAAATTCTATAGAATCATCAATAAGTGAATTCGATGCACACCAAATATGATATTTCATGACATGGTTTGATGGGTCCTCTCTTGATTTTTCCTCAAACTTCAGTATATCACTTGATAACTTGGTGGGAATCTCTGGCCAAAAAGGATAATAATAAATATGAATGTTTGTTAGTCGAGATATGTAACAACCCTAGTGAAAATTCCATGTAAAATATATAAGACCACAGCTGATGGGACATGTATTCCAAGATGAATGGTGGGCAAAACATCCTAGTGGGTGTTCATTTCATTGTTTATGGCTAAGGAAATTTGAAAAGGTAATGGCTAAGGCTTTGGAAAGGCATGACGCATTTATTGGCATTTTATTTATGAAAAAAGGAAATTAGGAGAAAAGGAAGATAAAAGGTCACGGGTTGCATGTGAGGAGGAAAATGAAGGGAAATAATGGAAAATGAAGAAAATAGAGGCCTCATTGATAAAAAGGCTTCTGAGGATTAGTGGGCAAGGCTTGGTTAGTTGAGTTTTAGAGCTCTCTCAATCTTCTCTCTGTCTCATACTCTTGGACACTTACAGTTTTCTTGGAGCACTTTAGCATTGGAGCAATAAAGGAAAAGAAGTCAAGAGGAAGCAAAGATCAAGCAAGGAAAGGTAGAATCAAGCAGCTACAATAGGCTTCATTTCTATCGACTTGCATGTGTATTTTCCTTGCTATATTTTGCATGCATGGGATTGCATGTGGTTCTTTTCTACCATGGCATGGGTTTTTTCAGGTATGACAGTATTTTCAGCCTAGCCTTGTCATTTCCTGATAGCTTTGATGATATGGGTTCTCTCATATGATTTATGTGGGATGGTTGGATTGGATTCGAATCTGAGTGGGGTGGATCTCAAAATTGACAAACACATGGTTTAGTGGTCCTTGAACCAGACTAAGGATCACGAAGCCACTGGCCTAATAACCCTTGAACCAGATTGTGGGTTGCGGTAAAGCCAGATTGTGTGCCTCAGTGGGCCTAGGAATCCTTGTTGGTGAATGGCAAGATATACGGTAAAGCCAAGAGGTATATTTTATCTCTTTTGGGCCTAGTGATCTTGGGATGGGATGCACAATAAATACTAGAGAGTATGTCTCAGTGTAGGTCCTAGTGATCTCTGGATCGCATCGTGGATGCACGGTAAAGCCTGAGAGACTAGGAGGCACTCAAATTCCTCATGGTGTAGGCAGAGAACTTCGGTGGCATCCATGTTGATTGGTGTTTTTGATGTGTTATATGAGTCCCACATTCATGCTTGGAATATGGCACAGGGGTGATTAGTTGAAGAGAGACTTGGCTCAGCTAATCTATGGTCGGGTGGAATGTGGTAGTCTCGTCTCTGGTTGTTTCATTGCATTCATTAATGAGAAATTCATTCCTTTGATGTAAATGTATTGATGTATATGTGGATTTTGATGGCTGATATGTTTATGGTATTTCTATTCCTATTATGCTGGTTATATGTATATTTATGATAGCAGCTAGGTATGGCTCTCAGCATGTTTTTACCTGTCTATGTATGGATAATGTGTCTATGACCTAAAAGATGATAATGCAGCAAATGACATGAGGGAACAATAGTTCATGGCGATTCTCATATAAGTATGAGACCCCCACACTAAATTATGTTGTTTACACATGTAGTTTACATGTTGATGATATGTTTGATGAAATGTTTCTAATGGCTAGTAGGGGTCTAGTTATAGTGCTTTTTAGTTTATTTCTTTTGCATCATTATTTCCTTGTATTTTTACTGATTTTAAGCTAACACTCCATTCTAGGCAGTGGCTTGGGCTCTAGGCCTGAAAAAGTGGCTTAAATCTCGGAGTCGTTGGCACAAAATTGCCAATTTTGGTCTCTAGTCACTGGTAGGCAAGCCTGTGAGACCGACTTTAGGTTGTTGGTCGCTAACTTGCCCATAGCATGAGAGTGACTATGGCCTAAGAGATCCAGAACAATAGTGGGACCTAGGGACAGGTTGTCTGAGTAGCTAACTTGTCTCCTGAGGGTTCTGTTGATGATGTTGGATGATTGTGTGCAATATTCCATCGATTCCACTTTCTTAAGGTCACATCGAAGGTCGAATCTTATCATAGTAGCCTCTCGTCTCTGTTTACCCCAGTTGCCATGGTTACTTCGGTGGATGTGGGAGGAGAGTGTTACAGAGTGGTATCAAAGCATGGTTCAACTCTCGGACTGGATGGGCATTGTATGTTGGTCATACAAGCCTTTCAGTTGCAGGTGTGTCTCTGACACTTGCATTTCATGTGCTTGTTGCATTTGCTTGATGATTGATTATGGTTGTAGTATGGTTATCATGGAGAATTTGATATTGATTTTGTGGAATGCATCTGTCATGAGTATGTGATTGGTTGTATATGGTTATATGTCACTTACATGTTGATTTTATGTCACCTACTTACATCCTTGTATGTTAGGTTACATTCTTGAATATTTTGATTACATGTATCAATGTTGTAGGTTGATTACAAGAATTGATCGCTTATGATCGACTACATGTGTTTATGTGTATGTGTAGTTGATTATGCATTGCTTATGCGTGTTCATGGTTGAATGTGGAAATGTGTACAGTGGATTAATGGTTGTTGTCATGCATGAGGTCATGGTTTGTGAAGTTGATATGGTCATGCATTGATAACTGGACTCTAGCTAGAAGGATGTGTATATGGTTTTGTAATCATGTGTTGTATGACTATATGAAGTTGTTATGCATGTATGGTCTGGGTTATAGTATGCATGAATAGTAGGTCAAATATGCCTTGTGAAGTCATGGTATGCAAGTTAGGTCATCATCATGCTATTGTTTGTTATGATACTAATGTGTTAGCTGAGATAGAGCAGGAGATGCAGATCATCATAATGAGGTTGCAACATTGGACTTTGGGGTAAGAGCATATCGTCATACAGGTTTTGCATGTTTGGCATGCATGTATGTAAGTCAAGTATTGATATATGCATTAGCTTTATATACATTAGGTTTATGTACATGTCTTTTGATCTTATGGTTACACTCATGATGGATACTAGTTGATTAGTGTAGTCATATGCACATGTGTCGGATTGTCATAAATGATGGTAACCTGTGGTTGTATGTGTCGATATTGTTGTTTTATGTTAGATAACTTGATGATTATGCTATATGTTGTTGATGAGTGTGTTACAAATTAATTGTTTTTGCTATAGGATAGTTAGCTTGATGATTAGGGTTATTGCATTTAAGATCTTGATGTTATATAAATCATACTAATTTGGATTGGCATATGCAGATGGTTATGGTTACAACATACGAGTATGAGACGACATATTTGTGATATGGTGTTGTACTAATTTGGATTGACTTTGCATATGTGATTGATATGCATGAACGACAAATTCTTATGAGATTATGATGTGAACATGTTAGTTAGTTACTGTTATGGATATCATGCTTTATGTTTGAGTTGATATGTTGTGAAGTTGTATCGTGCTAACCTGGATTGATTGTGCAGACATGATCACCTCCCTTGAGATACATTAAGGTATGAGTCTGCTTATGTCGTCTATTTTATGTTTGAGTGCTTGATTACATCATCTAGTTGATTTAGTTAACATGGTATGTTTGCAAGTTGTTTGAATGTTTGATGAATTGCATAATATGAGTATGTGTTCCAATGATCTTATTTTAATATGATTGTACTAATACATGTGTTGGGACAATTGGTATGTACTTGAGTATAGTAGGTGATAGTTGTAGCGTTATGTCTAATAAATATGAGTTGACTGAGGATTATGACATGATTGTTTGTAAAGGTTGATTTCAAATTGATATATATGATTGTCTTGATACTTGGAACATGTGGTTAACATGTGTGATCAATTGCATGAAACATGCTCGGTATTAGCATGACAAGGTAATAGTTGATGTATTTATATAACTATGCCTCAATTGCAACAAGGTAAAAGGTAAAAGAAATGAATTGGGCAAGAATTCCTTGGGCTATGTTTGAAAACCTAATTCCAAATGAATGAGTGATTTGCACACAAGAAGTCTTCTTAACCTTAATCTTGTCTGACATTATGTGGATACATGCTATATTCATGAACATGTACTTGATAGGTATATTAGCTATCTTTAGTTACAGGTGGATCTATCAAAGGATTGGTGTCCCTTGAGAGATAGAATGGATGTGTTTAGTTGCAAGCAACGTGCTTGGAACAACAAGATAATGTAACTGGTGTATTGTTATGTTTATGTATGCACTAACAGTTATGTGTTAATGATAACATGATGTAGGGAGTTGCATGGAAAGAGCGGTTGCCATGAAATCTCGAAGAAGGCTCAGGTCGAGCTTTCCTTGGGAACCATGGGGATTGAGTCATGGTGTCTATTGTTAGTCTTGTGCTTTTGGTATTTTGTGATTGTTGCACTTGATTTGCAATTTTGATTGTGTCTGGTGCATAACTATGCCACTTCATTGTGGTGTTGTATTGCTTTTGGTTTTCATGGTCTTCTTGTTGTTGTTTTCGTTCTCTTTTTTTTGTTTTGAGAATTGGTTGGGAAAGGAGAAATTTAATGGAGCCCAGGGAGAGTTGTGGGGTATCTAACAAGTAATTTAAGACATGGATGAGGCTCGGTGCATGAGTAAGCGTAGCGGAAGGTAAGCCCATGACAATCAGTTGGATTGGTTGGGTCCATTGGTGTAAATGGGCGATGGCATAGCAAACATGAGAAAGGTAACCAACAAAAGGTAAAGTAAATGGATCTGAGGTGTCAGATGCCTTCGCTATGTTGGGAATTGTTGTTCTCAATGATGTGCAAGTTGTGCACAAATAAGCAAGTTCTCTTAACTTAGACCTTATGTTATCTAGTAATTCTGTTATGATCATGATTATGTTGATGTTTATATACATATATAGAGTATGTATGTATGTATATCATTTTTTGATAGGACCATGACTATTTTATGCTAATTTTTATAGGTATATATTGATCCAGGTGGTTAAAGAGACCCTCAGAGGTCAAAGATTACTTATAATAGCTCAAAAATCAAAGTGGCCATATGGATGCAAAACTAAGACTAGATCAAAGTGCTCATCACCCTGATTCTAATGGTGTGAATGACACTCCAATTTGAGCTCGTATGAAGAAGATAGAGTTGGTCAAAGTGGGCATGTGGGCCAAATTTAATGATCCTACAAAATTATTGAGTCTAGGGCATGAAATGTGGCTCCTAAAAGAAGGTGAATTTGTCGAACGCCTAATTTGTCTAATGATCCCTATTTTCAACCAATGTGACAAAACAACTATATTGTATTAAAAACAAACAAAATTAAATTTATGGGGATGGCGGGCCACTAGCCCCGCCACCACCTCCAACGGCCATATCATTATAATTGACATAATAAAATATTATGTTTAGGGGGAAAACCACCCCTGGCGATCCCATCAACCCTGTTGCAAAGAATCCGGACCACATATCAATATTTAATGGTGCCACGGATGTTATAATGTGCCAACTCCAAAAAAATCAACACGTTTTGTTATAACCATAGATGCATATTTAATGTTAAGAAAAATTCTAAACCGTTTCAAAAAATTTCCAAGGTGGGGGTCGGCGGGATTGAAACCCCCGACCTCCTGCCTCTATTCAAAGCCTCCACTATTGAGCCTACTACCAACTTTGTTAACTCCCCACAAATCTTATATATATGCTCATTTTCACCATTCGACGGGAGAGACCAATGGAGCTGTGAGCGAAGTGGAGGCAGAACATGGAGAAGTAAATGGGTAGTGTGGAACCGTGAAGTGCAGAACCGTGACAGAGTGGAACCTTGGCTAGGAAGAGAGGGTGGAACCCTGAACCTGAGAATCTCCAAATGCTGAAGGATCAATTGGGAGGTAAAATTTTACAGTGACAAAATGTAATCAATTTTATAGTCATTTTTCTCATAATTTCGCAGGGAGCACAATGGTGAAGTTAGATTCTCCATTTGAGCAGTAGAATTGCAGGTGCCCCGCAGCAAGGAATCTCTGAAGAATCTTGAGGAATCTTTAGATTCCCTTGGAGGCTGAATTTTGCAAGTGTTGGAATGATGTTGACTTTATAGTCATTTTTCTTGAATTTTCCAAGGAGAACAATGGCATGCTCAAAATCTTCATCTGAGTAGCAGATTCTCTAGCCATCTTCAGGAGGATTTGGTGGCTTGGGTGCAAGTGATATGGAAAACCTCTCAAATTTGGCTATAATTTCTTCAATTTCAGGCTGAATCTCCCTTTCTGCTTCTGATTTCGTATCAGTCATCTAACAATAAAACTGGCAGCGACATGGGTTTTCCTCGATCACCTCTATCTTGGTTAATTGTCAAATAAAGCCTCTGTTCCTATCAAAACTGTGATTCCAAAGGAATTACATAAAACATTGTCGGCTCTCTTAAACTGAGAAACTGTGTTTTAACGCAAATACACAACCAACAACTTTTGTGTTCCAAAGGAACAAAATACACTATCGACGCTTTTTAACATAGTTGCGGCGGTTAAATAGTCTTGGTGTAATTCCAAGGGAATTACACTATCGGTGTTATATTTCAAGTCCTTGCATTAAACACAAATAACAATATCGACACTTTTATAATCGCCCTTTCCACCCTTTTCCCGATGCGATAATCGACAATCGTTATCGGCGACTTCCAAAGCGCCTATGCTTGGTTCCTTCCACCTCTTGGTTTGCGATGCAATTGTCCCCACAAACCCAATGTCCCTTTCTGCCCTTCTCTATAATGTTTCGGGTCCGAAATGTCGAGTTTTCGCACTCGGCAGTTCCGAGGGCTCTCTACTCCTCTTTCACTTCTTCGATGAGATATAGGTTCGAACCCGATATGAGTATGAACCAAATCCAATAAAGTTTCAGGTCTGAAAGTGAGTTCTGCTTAAGGAATTATCACGATTTCTCTCTGTAAATAGAGTTTGCCACCGAATTCTATAAAATGGCTTAAGAAGCCTATGCGCGCTGATTATGAAGGGAAAACGATTCTAAAGGGTCAACCTAAGAATATAAAAATTGAGCCGATACGCGCATACATCTATCAGAAAATAGAAAACTATCAAATTAATTGCACAGAGAGAGGTTGTCTTAGTCGATAACACTTCGACCGACTCTAACTCTGAGCCTCCCGTCATTTTAGTTATAATCAATGGATAAAGCTTTCTCAGCCATTACCCTTTACAAAAGCATGCTTTTACATAGATTGATTTAAAGCATTCATGCATAAAATTTATTATCGCTTATCTATGAGTGATTATTATAGAATGTTTTATTCTTAATTCTATCCTTGTCTTAAACTAGGAAAGCATGGAAACTACTGGCTAAAGTACCCCAATCCCTTGCCTGTTGATTTTTTTGGATATTTGGAATATGTTTGAAGACTTTTTCCCTCTAAGTCACATGCTCCTGCATCAGACTCCTAAGGACAAAATTCTTCATGGGTTCCTGTCCATGAGTTCATCTATAGAACTGCCCAGATTCTGTAGCATGTCTTCTGTAACCCAAGTAGCTTCAGCGGTCGGCTGATCCTTCCACTTTACCAAATATTGGAATTACTCTTGTCCCCTTGTTTTCTTAAACACCTTCTTGTCCAGAATTCTTTCTGGCTGCAAATTCTTTGTTGTGGGTAACTGTTTTGCCCTATCAATCTCTTGGGTCTCTTGATATTGTGTTGTATCATCTGTAGTTCCACTCTCATACTTGTACAAATCTGCAACATTAAAAATTGGTGATATTCCAACATCAGGGGATAACTCAATCTCATAGGCATTTGCAAAAAACCTTCTTAACGCTCTGCATGGCCCAATTTTCTTGAACTTCAATTATTATACTCCCTCTTTAGAAATCTCTCCTTTCTGAGATGTGCTAAGACTAGATCTCCAACTTCAAAGTTCACCTCTCTTCTCCTCATATATGCTCTGTTTTTGTACTTAATGTTGTTGTCCTGTAGCTGTTGTTTCACTTGTTCATGTGTTGCTTACATTTCTGAAGCAAAAGCTTCACCCTTTGCACTTCTCATCTCTCTTTTTCCCAAGTTTCTCAACTCAAATATTCCTCTTGGATGCATTCCATAAAAAATATGGAATGGACTCTGTCCTGTACTCCTGTTAGGTGAGTCATTATATGCATACTCAGCTTGTGCTAACACTTGATCCCATTGCTTTGAATGTTTTGCAGTAAGGCTCCTTAAAAGAATGCCGAAACTCGTATTCACCACTTCAGTCTGTCCATCAGTTTGTGGATGATAGGTAGAACTAAAACTTAATTTAGTTCCTAGCTTCTTCCATAGCGTCCTCCAAAAATGTCCAACAAATTTGGAATCCCTGTCTGAGACAATACTTTTGGGAAACCCATGCAATCTTACAATCTCTTTAAAAAACAAGTTAGCAAAGTGAGAAGCACCACTAGTTTTATAACATGGAATAAAGTGTGCCATTTTTTAAAATTTGTCTGCTATAACAAAAATTGAATCATTACCTCTTTGAGGCTTTGGTAAGCCCAACACAAAATCCATACTTACCATATCCCAAGGCCTATCTAGAATTGGTAATGGGATATACAAACCTATGTTTTGGCTCCTTCCCTTTGCATATTGGCAGACTTTGCAAGTTCTCACATACTTCTCCACTTCAAAGCTCATTATTGGCCAGAAATAAAATCTGTTTAGCTGTTCAAAAGTCTTCTCTACACCAAAATGTCCTGCAAGTTCTCCACTATGTTTCTCTTCAATTAAATTCTCTCTCATTGAACAGTTTGGTATGCACAGCTGAGATTTCTTAAATAACAGTCCAATGCCTCTTTAAAATCTGAATCAGTCTCATATAATTCTTTAAGAAAATCAAAACCCAACACTTGGATTTGACTCTCTTGCAGCAATATATTTCTCCTACTTAAGGCATCTGCACCTTTGTTTGACTGCTCATTTATATGCTTTAAAACAAAATAGAAACCTTGAAGATACTCTGCCCATTTAGAATGTTTCTGGCTGAGCTTTGGTTGCTGCATTATAAACTGTAATGCATGGTTATATGAATAAAGAATAAATTCTTTTGACATTAAATAATGCCTCCATTTCTTCAATGACTGCACAACTGCGTAGAACTCCTTATCATAAGAAGAATACTTCCTTTTTGAATCATTTAACTTTTCACTAAACTAGGCTATTGGCCTATCTTCCTAGCTTAAAACACCTCCAATTGCTTCTCCATTGGCATCACACTTCACTTGAAAAGGTTTGTTAAAATCAGGTAGAACCAAAATAGGATTTTCAGGTATTTTCTTCTTTAACAGCTGAAAATTTTTCTCTACTTCAACAGTCCACTTAAACAGTTGTTTGTCCTTTTTTATGGTCTCATTAATAGGTGCATTAATCTTACTAAAATTCTTAATGAATTTTCTATAAAAGCTAGCAAGACCATGAAAACTCCTTACCTCAAAAACACTCTTGGGTGAAGGTTACTCCATAATTTCCTTGATCTTCTCTAGATCCATCTTTAGCCCTTTAGCAGAAATAAAAAATCCCAAGTACACTAGCTCTTCTTTCATGAATGAACACTTCTTCAAATTCAACAGTTATTTTCCTTGCTGCAGCCTTTGTAAGACATAATTCAAATGCCTCAGGTGCTCCTCCTTAGATCTGTTGTAAACTAATATATCATCTAGATATACTATTACAAACTTACCAATAAATTCTTTAAGAACTTCATTCATGAGCCTCATAAATGTACTTGGTGCATTTGACAACCCAAAAGGCATTACTCTCCACTCATACAATCCCTCATTTGTCTTAAAAGCGATTTTCCACTCATCCCCTTCTCTTCTCCTTATATGATGATACCCACTTTTAAGATCTAGTTTTGAAAAATACTTTGCTCCACTCAAGCAATCCATTAAATCTTCAATTCTAGGCAAAGGAAATATGCACCTGATTGTGATTTTATTAATGGCTCTTGAATCTATACACATTCTCCAACCTCCATCTTTCTTTGGGCTCAGCATTGTTGGTACTGCGCAAGGACACAAGCTTTCTCTGATCAGCCCTTTGTCAAGCAATTCTTGCACCTGCTTCCTAACCTCTTCATTTTTTGTAGGAGTCATTCTGTAAGCTGCTTTGTTAGGTAGACTTGCTCCAGGAATCAGATCTATATGATGGTTGATTTTCTAATGGGTGGTAATTCATTAGGCAAATCATCAACAATAATATCACAATATTTCTCCAACATTTCTTGAATTTCAATGGGTAAATCAGAAACTTTAGTAGAAGTGATTATTACCTTGGGCTTGCAAATTACAACAAAATTTACCTCATTTTCTTCAATTTGCTTCAAGTATTCCTTTCCTCCAAGTAAAAGAGTCTTTAGATCAATCTTCTTTCCTGGTACATTTTCTTCTTGCAGAGGCAACAATGTATGATTGACACCATCCTTTCTAAACTTGTAGGTGTTTTTTTCCCATCATGCATGGCTCCTCTGTCATATTGCCAAGTTCTTCCAAGCAATATGTGACACACATGCATTGGCATCACATCACAAACAATTTTATCTTTATACTTGCCCGCCTGAAATTCCACCTCACATTGTTCATTCACCAACAGTTGATGTCCCTTTTGCAACCATGACACCTTGTAAGGTGTTGGATGTTTCATTGTCTTCAACTTCAATTTCTCCACCACTTCTGAAGAGACCAAATTATCAGTGTTGCCACTATCAATGATCATCTGGAAACATTTCCCTTGGACTTTACACGTTGTCTTGAATAAAGTTTTCCTTTGTGATGGTTTAGCCATCTCCTTTGTTGGCTTGAGTAGAACTTTATTAACTACCAAAGATTCTCCTCTCTTTGGTATATTTTCTTCTTCTGCTACTGCTACCACTGGTGCTTCTCCCTCAACTGGAGCAACAATTGCAATCCTCTTATTTGTTTTTGCATTCTGGGCACTCAAAATATCTCTGTCCCAGCTTGTTACATCTATAACATCTTATTTCTCTACCTCTTCATCTGCCTCCTCTTCCTCTACAAAAACTCCCTCTGCCTCTTGCATCACCTCCTGTGGGTGCATGTTGGGTTGTGTTGTTGCTATCTCCACCTTTAGGTGTTGTGGATCTCCCTCTACCACCTTGACTTCCCCTTCCTTAGAAAGTACCTCTCCCTCTGGCAGTCTACTTCCTCATGAGTTTTTCTTCAGCTTTCACTGCTATCTGATGAGCTTCTTCCACTATTTTAGGAGACAGTAGATTTATCTCATCTTGTATGTCCATCTGGAGACCATTCATATATCTAACCACCTTCTCATCTGTATCTTGGGCTTCTCCAGCTCTTATTCTTACCTTATAGAACTCCTTTGTGTATTCTTTTACTGTCAAAGATCTCTGTCTAAGATTTTGCATTTGTCTAAACAAAGTTTGTTGATAATTACTTGGCAAAAAATTACCTCTTAGTTTTGTTACCATCCTGCTCCAATACTTGATTGGTTGCTTGCCAAGTCTCTTCCTTTTTGCTTGCACACCATCCCACCAAAGTGTTGCATGGCCTTTTAGCTTGGTGACAGCAAACTTCACTTTCTTCTCATCTTCTGTTTCTTCATAGTCGAAAAATTTCTCCATGCCATTAATCTAGTCTATCAATTCTTCTGGATTCAGTCCTCCTTCATATATTGATACCTTGGTCTTTGGCCTAGTTGTGGATCTTAACACTGAATGAAAGAACCTCACCTCAAGAGTAATTGCTACATCTTCCTCCTCTGCAGCTTCAACCTTAGGTTCACTAATATCTCCATCATCTATGTTCCTGCCTATTGTTAATACATCCAATCTAGCTTGCATCTGTTGCACAGCTTCCATTACTACAGCATTTGCAATAGGCCATCCTCTTACACCACGTCCTTGTCCTCTTCCAAATATGAAAGCCATAGTAACTTTCCTTCTCCTGCTTCTGAGATTCAATCTAATGTCAGATGGTTGCTCTGATACCACTAATGGTGGCCTAGGTGCAGGCGATATGGACAACCTCTCAAATCTGGCTATAATTTCTTCAATTTAAGGCTGAATCTCCCTTTCTACTTCTGATTTCGTATCAGTCATCTAACGGTAAAACTGACAGTCACATGGTTTTCCCTCAATCACCTCTATCTTGGTTAATTGTCAAACAAAGCCTCTATTCCTATCAGAACTGTAATTCCAAAGGGATTACACAAAACACTGTCGGCTCTCTTAAACTAAGAAATTGCGTTTTAACGCAAAATACACAATCAACAGCTTTTGTGTTCCAAAGGAACAAAATACACTATCGGTGCTTTTTAACACAGTTGCGGTAGTTAAATAGCCTTCGTGTAATTCATGGGAATTACACTATCAGCGCTATATTTCAAGTCCTTGTGTTAAACGCAAATAACACTATCGACACTTTTATAATCGCCCTTTCCACCCTTTTCCCGATGTGATAATAGGCAATCGCTATCGGCGACTTCCAAAACACCTATGCTTGGTTCCTTCTGCCTCCAAGTTTGCAATGTGATTGTCCTCGCAGACCCGATGTCCCTTTCCGCCCTTCTCTATAATCTTTCGGTCCGGAATATCGGGGTTTCGCACTCGGCAGTTCTGAGGGCTCTCAATTCTGAGGGCTCTCTACTCCTCTTCCGCTTCTTTGATGCAATATAGGTTCGGACCCGATATGGGTGTGAACCAAATCCAATAAAGTTTTAGGTCCGGAACTAAGTTCCGCTTAAGGAATTATCACGATTTCTCTGTGTAAACAAAGTTTTCCACGGAATTCTGTAAAATGGATTAAGAAACCTACGCGCTGATTATGAAGGGAAAATGATTCTAAAGGGTCAACCTAAACATCAATTGGAAAAATGAGGCTAATTCATTCATATTCAATCTCAGAATAAAATAATTGAGCCGATACATGCATACATCTATCAGAAAACAGAAAACTATCAAATGAATTGCACAGAGAGAGGTTTTCTCAGTTGATACCACTTCCAGGCGACTCTAGCTCTGAGTCTCCTGTCATTTTATTTATAATCAATGGATAAAGCCTTCTCAACCATTACCCTTTACAAAGGCATGCTTTTACATAGAGTGATTTAAAGCATTCATGCATAAAAGTTATTATCGCTTATCTATGAGTGATTATTATAGAATGTTTTATTCTTAATTCTATCCCTATCTTAAACTAGGAAAACATGGAAATTGTTGGCTAAAGGACCCCACTCCCTTGTCTATAGATTTTTTTGGATTTTTGGAATATGTTTGAAGACTTTTTCCCTCTAAGTCACATGCTCCTACATCAGGAATCTTTGGGGAATCTTCAAGGTTCCCGAGGGCCCAAATTTTGACGGTATTATAATTGGACAAGTTTACAATTGATTTTACACCACCCATCACCAAGAATTCATTGGTGTAGTCCATTTCAGCAGCCGAGCTTTTCATTTTTTGGCCATATTTGAAAGTGGAGGTATATGATGTAGTTATGTTATGCGTCCTTTTGTTTTGCTGAGATTATGTCTTATTGTTGAGATCCCTATGTAACACTATGTTGAGGGATACTTGTTGCTACATTGTTGTGAGAATGTATTAGCTTGTCATGCTGAAGGAAGACCCATTTTGAGTGAGAGGTCATGTAGGGAAAATGTCTCATGGAGTGAAACGACACTCTTGTTGAGGGTATTTGTCCTTGTTATGACAAAGAACATGCCATGTACATCATCATCATTAGCAGCAATTAATGAAGCGACCTCCACTATCTTGACACTGGCCCCAGAGACGTAGCCCACACTGGGTTAACTCCATTGTCAAATGTGTCGTGTTCTTGATTCCCTTATCATCATTATGTTTCCTCTTCTTTAAGCATGCACATGTGATTGATTTATGCACTTTCAAATGCAATTCTAATTATATCACAAAAGTAAAAGGTCTTGGTTAATCCCAGTAGTTGAAGAGATTCGGATCAAGTTTGGTATCAGAACGGTCTTCTCCCTAATGTGAATTGCATGATTGAACGTGCAACAAGAAAGAAAATGGAGGATAACATATATGTATATGAGGACCTCCTTAGGATGTCAAAACTGGTAGACATAATTCATGCATCTAATGAGGAAAAGATGGCAAGAGAGGAACAAGAGAAAGAAAGCGCAGAGGATGATGCTCCATCTACCCCCTCAAGTGTACATTCATCTTTTTCATCGTCTTCGCATCATTTAGATAAGACAATCCATCATAGACTTTAAGCAGAGAATGTTGAATTGAGGAGACTTCTACAAGAAGAAAAAGAGGAGAAGAAGAGATTGCATATTCAGCTACAAGCCACGGAAGAGGCCTTGGAAGAACTAAAGAGCAATGAAGGCTTGGCGAAGCCATCATCACCTATTTTAAAATTGGCAGCTCATGTACACAATGTTGATCATTCTTCAGTTTCATTTTCAAATGACATTATTTCTGTTGGAAACATGGAGGTACCCATTACAGGAATTGGCATGAGACTCCTTACCAAGATGGGGTATAAAGGAGGAGGACTTGGTGTTAATGGCCAAGGCATGACTCATCCATTGGAGGTTGTGCAAATACATTGATTCACATGTTTGTAATACACCGAAGGAGAATGCTCAAAGGTGTTAGAAGCTTCCACGACATTGTTGAAACCATCAAGGAAAGAGAATGATGGGAACACATCACCATCATCCCATGGCAGTGCACATTATAGGGGAAAATCTTATGCAAAATCTCATCACCATAATTGCACCAGAGATAGCTAGGAAAGGTATGAACAATCTCAATATTCTAAAGTTCATTTTGATTACAAGCATGTTTTTAATAATGAACATAAATCATGGCATCGAAAACTATGTAGTTTTTATGGTTTACATAACCATGTGGTTGATGAGTGTTGGAAGAGAATGGCGGCACAAAAGAGGAAGAGGCATGAAAGGGCTTCTCCATATCAGGGGAGGAATCATGTTAAGTAGGTCTAGAGGAAGAAGACTTATTGCATTCATTGCAACAAAGGTGGTCATCAAAGAGACACATGTTGGAGGCTCCATCCAGAGCAACATCTTAAGGACAAAGCACCCGTGCATGAAGTAGTTGAAAAAGTTATTCGATAGGCGAATCCGCCATAGGGAGATGACCCATTCACTTTGATAATTGAGAGATGGTTTTTATAGATGCTCTAGATTGTCATGGACTTATTTTGTAAATCATGTGTTGTGACTTAAAATGTAAAAGTGATGATCTATTTTCCATCACTTGTTGAAGTAATAATGATGTTTGGGCCTCTTATTGATGGCTAGGGATTGATTATTATTCTGATGTAAACTTAACCATAGAGTATGTGTTATAAACTCGTAGAAAGTATGGATTCTTGGGTCATAATTGGTCATATAATTGAGCATGTAATTTGCAAAATATTGTACTACATGTTTGCAGAGGATGTAGGTGTCGGTTCATCACTTATGGCTCAGAAGAAGAAAGGTGAAGGAGAAGGAAGGGTGACCTATCAAGACACTTGTGGTGCAGACAATGTACACATAAGTTGCAGGTTATGTTCATGCTTTTGGAGGAAAAAAAGCTCCTTAGTGGGGAGGAATGATCTAGGTGGTTCCAGATACCCTCAAAGGTCAAACAGGGCTTATAATAGCTCGAAAATAAAATTGGTCATATGGAAGCAAAACTAGCACCAGATCGAAGTGCTAGCCACCCTGATTCCAACGGTGCGAACAACACTCCAATCCAAGTTCGTATGAAGAAGATAGAGCTGGTCAAAGTTTTGGTCAAAGTGGGCATGTGGACCAGATTTAATGATCCTATAAAATGACCAAGTTTGGGGCATGAAACTTGGCTCCTAAAAGCGAGTGAAATTTTCGAATGCATAATTCCTCTAATGACCCCTATTTTCGGCCAATGTGACAAAACAACTATATTGTATTAAAAACAAACAAAATTAAATTTTTGGGGGTGGCGGACCACTAACCCCACCACCCCCCTAATGGCCATATCATTATAATTGAAATATAAAAATGTTATGTTTAGGGGGTAGGCCACCCCCAACGGTCTTGCTGACCCCATTGCAAAGAATCTGAACCACACATCAAATATATAACGATGCCATGGATGTTATAATGTGCCAACTCCAAAAAAATACAACATAGTTTGTTATAACCGTATACGTATATTTAATGTTAACTAAAATTATATATCATTTCAAAAAAATTCCAAGGTGGGGTTCAGCAGGGTTGAAACCCTTGACCTCCCTCCTCTATTCATAAACTCCACCATTAAGCCATTAGCTTTGTTAACTCTGTCGTAAATCTTATATATATGCTCATTTTCACCATTTGATGGGAGAGGCCAATGGAGCCATGAGCGAAGCGGAGGCAGAACATGGAGTAGCAGATGGGCGATGTGGAACTGCAAAGTGTGGAACCATGATAGAGCGGAACCTTGACCAGGTAGAGAGGGTGGAACCCTGATCCTGAGAATCTCCAGATGTTGAAAGATTCCTTGGGAGGTAAAATTTTACAATGACAAAATGTTATCAAGTTTATAGTCATTTTTCTCAAAATTTCATAGGAGTGCAATGGTGAAGTTAGATTTGCCATCTGAGCAGTGAAACTGTAGGTGCCGTACAGCAAGGAATCTCTAAAGAATCTTAAGGAATCTTTAGATTCCTTTGGAGGTTGAATTTTGCAAATGTTGGAATGATGTCGATTTTATAGTCATTTTTCTCATAATTTTACAAGGAGCACAATGGTGTGCTCAAAATCTTCATACAAGCAATAGATTTCCCAAGCATATTAAGGAAGGAATCTTTGGGGAATCTTCAATATTCCTGAGGGCCCAAATTATGAGGGTGTCAGAATTGGACAAGTTTACAATCGATTTTACACCACTTATCGCCAGGATTTCATTGGTGCAGTCCATTTTGGCAGCCGAGCTTTTCATTTTTCAACCATCTTCGAAAGTGGAGGTATATGATGCAATTATGTTATGTGTCCTTTTGTTTTTCTGAGATGATGTATTATTGTTGAGATCCCTATCTAACACTATGTTGAGGGATACTTGTTGCCACATTATTGTGAGAATCTATTAGCTTGTCATGCTGAAGGAAGACCCATTTTGAGTGAGAGTTCTTGTAGGGAGAATGTCTCATGGATAGCCACTCCACTCTTGTTGAGGGTGTTTGTCCTTGTTATGAAAAATAAGATGCCATGTGCATCATCATCATTAGTAGCAATTAATGAAGTGGCCTCCGTTATCTTGACACCGGGCCTAGAGACGTAGCCACACTGGGTGACTTCATTATCAAATTTGTTGTGTTCTTGATTCATTGATCATCATTATGTTTCCTCGTGTTTAAGCATGCACATGTGATTGCTTTATGCTCTTTCAAATGAAATTCTGATTACATCACAGAAGTGAAAGGTCTTGGTTAATTCTGATAGCTGAAGAGATCCAGATCACATATTTATGTATGTATGTTGTTGACTGTCTAGATAATTACTATTTTATCTTGACGTTTATATGTATGTATGTATCCATGTATTTATGTCGCTCTCTAACAGGGATTTTCAGGGATCATTCTTGTGGAGAAATGATTTCTTATGCAGGTGAATGGCATGACGAGGTTCTTGGTCTTACGAGGAAACCAACTGGGAAAAGTAGTCATGACAAATATATGAGACCAGTATCATGTGAATATGAATTTATATTGTATAATTCTATTATGCCTATGTTTATGTTATGCAGGTAATGTAGAAGGATACATCAGGTAAATGAAAGTAGCGTGGTCCGCGACATGGTAAGACAAGCATGGATAAGACACTAGAAGCAGGGTTGCTTGGTAGAGTCAGTGTGGTTTTGGACATGTGGTACTATTGTTGTGCATACATTGTATATGTTGCGTTTGTGATGTTATGTGCATGCGCAGTGGTGTTTATTTTGTGTGTGTACCTATTGTTTATGCAATGTTATCTACAGGGTGTTAGTACAAATAGTGTTGTATGAATGTTGCATATTCAGTGTTGGATATTGATGGTGTTATGTACATGTTGGATATATGATGTTGTGTATATATTGTAGTGTGTACATGATGGATATGCAGTGTTGTATGCATATGGTGTTGTGCGCGTGTGTGACATGCGGTGTTGTGTATAGATGATGCTATGTACGTGTTGGATATGCAATGCTATGTACATACGGTGTGGTGTGCATGATTATACAAGTGGTGTTGTGTGCTTGTGGTGTTGTGTACATGTTATACAAGTGGCATTGTGTGCAGGTGGCGTTGTGTACATGTCGTGTATGTGGCGTTATGTACATGTGGTGTCTAATACATGTCGTGCGTGTGGTGCATGTTGTACATATGGTGTTGTGTACACGTTATGCAAGTGGTGTCGTGTACATGTGATGTTGTGCACACGTTGTGCAGGTGGTGCTTGGTACATGTGTCACTAGCGTATGTGTGGGATTGAGTGCATGTCATACATGTTGTGTTGTGGGCATCCAGTACTATGTATGTGTATTGTGTAGTTGTGGTGGCGTAACATGCGTACTTGTTGTGTTGTACTCTATGTGGGTACATGTATTTTGTGGAATTGTACATCGGCTATAGATGTATGAGTTGTGTCGTATATCAGATGTATGTGTATGCATTTTTTAATGTCGCACGTTGTAGTGGATGTATGTCTTGTGATGTACATTTTGCATGTATAGGTTTTGTGTTGTGTCATACACCGGACGTAGGAGTATGTATTGTCTTGTATTGTACATTGGGTGTGGGTGTATGTATTATGTTGTGTTGTACAATGGGTGTAGATGTATGTGTTGTATGTCAGGTGTGGATGCATGTATTGCATGGTGTTATATGTCATGTGTGGATTGTACGAGTGTGATGTACACTACGTGTGTGTGCACATGGTTGAGGAGAAGGCATTGAGTGATGTCGGGTGCGGAAATTGATTTGATGTGTGTACAGAAAGAACCAAAGCAGAAGTAAGGATCAATTAAAAGATAAGTATTGATATATTATTTCAATTTTACTATGCATGTGATTTATGATTCGAGTATATGATGACTATATGTGATCTATGATTCTGGTTTATGATGGCTACATGTGATTTATGATGTTGATCTATGATGGTTGTGTTTTGAGCTAACTTGATGTGATATGTTTATACATGATTATTTGATCAAAGATTCTAGTTTGACTTGTTGTGACATGAAGTAAACAAGATTGCAAGTGTACCTTATTGACGAGCTACCAATGAAGTATGATTTGAGTTTATTTCAATTTATTTTGAATCTAATGGAAATTATGTGCTTGGAACAGGAATGCATGGACATGGCCGATTGAGTGGCCGAAATTGACTACAAGAATTAGCAACGTCAGTAAAAGGAATTGGAAAATGCAGCAGTATGCTGGTAAAGCATTTCAAGAGCAGGGTCATTGTGGGACACTGGTACCAATAGGGTCCATTGATTTCCATGAGGATGTTATGACCACTATGATGTTTTAAGGCAAGGATATGCCTTGGTTTTTATATCTTCCGATGTGAGAAATCCTTGCCAAAGGATGGACTGCCTGAGATGGGGGTGCGAACCGAACTTGGAAGGTGAGTGATTGCACAAAAGGGATTGACCAGATTGCCTAAGGGATTGTGTAACAGAGAAGGGAAGACCGGGGATGGATTTGTTTTGGTCATTAGCATTGTCAAATGGAATCAGATGCACATTGGGAGTGCGCCACGGAACAATTAGTCGGTAACTGTTGATTGAGAGGATAAGTGCTGCAAGACTATAGTGTTGGACACTGGATGTAGATTTGACTTTACAGTGGATTCTGGATTTCCTGGGAAGGAAGTGAATCCTGGTATTACTTTGAGGGTGGAGGTGTGATCCTCTTGATTCCCTTATTGAATGATACAGGCATCATATCCTTTATTTGTTGGTTTAGCAGGCGTGCATATGTGTATATGTGGTTATTGTAAATATTGTAATGAGGTGTTATAAAGCTCTAGTATGCGATATGGTTATTATCTGGTCGTGTTGTCATGATATTTTGCTTTTGAGCAAGTCATTCATTGTAAATACTACAATGAGCTATGTTATAAAGCTCCATGGGTAGTATGTTTTGTTTTCAATAGTCTTGTTGATTATAGGTGTCATTGAACACCGAGGACAGTGTTCCCCCAAGGGGGAAGGTTCTGTAACAACCCTGGTGAAAATTCCATGTAAAATATACAAGACCACAATTGATGGGACACATTCCAAGCTAAATGGTAGGAAAAACATCCTAATGGGTGTTCATATGGTTGTTTATGGCTAAGGAAATTGGAAAACGCAATGGCTAAGACTTTGGAAAGTCAAGAGGCATTTATTGGCATTTTATTTATGAAAATAAAGGAAATTAGGAGAAAAGGAAGATGAAAGGTAACAGGTTGCATGTGAGGAGGAAAATGAAGAAAATAGAGGCCCGATTGATAAAAAGGCTTTTGAGGATCAGTGGGCAAGGCTTGGTCAGTTGATTTTGGGAGCTCTCTCATTCTTCTCTCTCTCTCTCTCTCTCTCTCTCTCTCTCTCTCTCTCTCTCTCTCTCTCATACTCTTGGACACTTAGAGTTTTCTTGGAGCACTTTGAATTTGAGCAAGAAAGGCAAAGAAGTCAAGAGGAAGCAAAGATCAAGCGAGGAAAGTCAGGATCAAGCAGCTACAACAAGCTTCATTACAGGTACCGAATTGCATGTGTATTTCCCTTGCTAGATTTGGCATGCATGGGATTGCATGTGATTATTTTAAACCATGGCATGGATTTTGCTAGGTGTGATAGTATTTCCAACCTAGCCTTGCCATTTCTTGGTAGCTTTGATGAGATGGGGTCTATCATATGGTTTATGTTGGATGGTCAGATTGGATTCGAAGCTGAGTGGGGTGGATCTCTGAATTGACAAACACATGGTCTAGTGGTCCCTCACCTAGACTGAGGATCACAAAGACACTGGCATAGTATCCCTTGAACCAAACTGTGGGTTGTGGTACAGCCAGATTGTGTGCCTCGATGGGTCCAGGAATCCTTTTCGGTGAATAGTGGGATATACGATAAAGCCAAGAGGTGGATTTTCTCTTCGTTGCGCCTAGTTATCCCGGGATGGGATGCACAATAAAGCTTAGAGAGTATCTCTCGGCATAGTGCCTAGTGATCCCTGGATCGCACTGTGGATGCACGGTAAAGTATAAGAGACTAGGAGGCACTCAAATTCCTCATCGTGTAAGCGAAGAACTCTAGTGGCATCCATGTTGATTGGTGTTTTTGATGTGTTCTATGAGTCCCACGTTCATGCTTGGAATATGGCATGGGGCTTATTGGCTGAAGAGAGACTTGGCTCAACCAATATATGGTCAAGTGGAACATGGTAGTCCCATCTCTGATTGGTTCATTGCATTCGTTACTGAGAAATCCATTCCCTTTATTTTCATGTGTAATTGTATTGATGTATATGTTGGTTGATATGTTTATCGTATTTTTTTTCCTATTATGTTGGTTATATGTATATTTTATGACAACAACTATGTATGGCTCTCAAAATGTTTTTACTTGTATATGAATGGATAATGTGTCAATGACCTAAAATATGATAATGCATCAAATGACATAAGAGAACAATGGTTCATATCTATTCTTAAATAAGTATGAGTTCCCTACACTTAATTATGTTGTTTACACTTGTAGGTTACATGTTAATGATATGTTTAATGAAATGTTTGTCATGGCTAGTAGGGGTCTAGTTATAGTCTTGCTCATTTTATTGTTTTTGCATCAATATTTCCCTGTATTTTTATTGATTCTAAGCTATCACTCCATTCTAGGTAGTGGCCTAGGCTCTGGGCCTGAAAAAGTGGCTTAAATATCGGGGTCGTTGGCACATCACTGATAATTTTGGTCTCTGGTTGCTGGCAGGCAAGGCTGTGAGAGTGACTTTAGGTTTTTGGTCGCTCCCTTGCCCGTAGCATGAGAGAGACTATGGCCTAAGAGATCTGGAACAACAGTGGGACCCAGGGATACGCTGTATGAGTGGCTGACTTGTCTTATAAGATTTTTGTTGATGATGTTGGATGATTGTGTGTGATGTTTTGTTGGTTCCACTTCCTTACAATCACATAGGAGGTTGAATCTGATCATAGTAGCCTCTTGTCTCATGTTTACCCCGATTGGCATGGTTACTTGGGTGGATGTGGGAGGAGGGTGTTACAGGATAAATCTGGTAAATCTAGGGTTGCTATAAATAGTAACTATCGGTTAGGGTCTTGTTGTAGAGTTTCATAACCTTATGGGTTAAGTCCAATCCCTAGAGGAGGATACCCAAGGTATCCTAGAATAGCCTGTATAGTTGGAATTTACATTCCTCTAAGGTAACTAGGGTGAATCATACCAGGTTGTAGTTGAACAGGAACTTGGTAAGTATGACTAGGGTATCGTTGACTCTCGAAAGTTTGAATTTGACCCATTTGACCTAAGTAATATTGCCCCTATACAGATTTAGCTTGCAAAGGTTTACCATGAACAAATTGACTTTGAACAGGTTGACTTTGGATAGATTGACCTTGAAAATCTTGGCTTTGGAAAGTTTGACCTTGGAAAGGTGGACTTTAAAAAAGTTGACCTTGAAAAGGTGGAACCTGAAAAGCTTGATCTTGGAAAGGTGTTTGCATCGTTCCCATACCAGATTTTCCTATAGGAATCGATCGGTGTTGTAGACTAGACTGTAGGACCAGTTTGATAAGAAAAATCTTGAGGGGTGGTCTTTGTGGTTTGTGGAACAAGTATGTAACAGCCCTAGTGAAAAGTTCATGTAATAAAAGTTAATAAAGGCAAAATAATACCACAGCTAAGGGACATGTATTCCAAGTTGAATGTTGGGCAAAGATATCCTAGTGGGCATCACTGGGTGTGTTTATGGCTAAAGGAAATATGCAAAGGCATTAAAAGGCAAAAAGGAATTTTTTGCACATTTATTTATGAAAAGAAAGGAAATTAGGAGAAAGTAAGGTGAAAGGTCATAGGTTGCATGTGAGGAGGAAATTGAAGGAAAATAATGGAAAACGAAGAAAATATAGGCCTCGTTAATAAAAGGGCTTCTGAGGATCAATTGGTAACCTTTTGTCAGTTCAAGTTGTGGAGCTCTCTTAGTATTCTCTCTCTCTCACTCTTGGTCACTTAGAGTTTTCTTGAAGCACTCTAGCTTTGGATCAAGGAAGGAAAAGCAAGCAAAGGGAAAGGAAGGAAAGAAAAGATTAAGCAATGAATAGTAGGATCAAGCAACTTCAAAGGAATACTTGCAGGTAACATATTGCAGGCGTGATTTCCTAGTTGGTTTTGACATGCATGGCTTTGCATGTTGGTGTATGGTTCTCTTATTGTCAGTGGCATTGTTTTGTTGGTTTATGACAATGGTTTTCATCATAGCGTTGCCTTTTTCAAATGCCATGGTGTGTTGGGATGTTTATCTCACCTTTGAGCTTTGGATTTGCCAGATGGATTTTTGGAATCCGAGGTAGATGTGGTCTCAAGGTTCATTCCCAAAGGCCTAGGAATCCCTTAACTGGTTTTGGCGGGATACACAGTAAAGCCTAATGGAGGAGTCTTGATTTAGGGCCTAGTGATCCAGTTTTGGATTGTGGTAAAACTTGAGAGATTGCTCTTGGTTTAGGGCCCAGTGATCTAGGATTAGATTGTGTTAAAGCCTAAGAGACAAGGAGATAGACAATTCATCAAGGATAGTGATGGATTCGGGGTGGAATTCCAAGCTCAATTCAGTTTTGTGATCAAAGCACCGGTTTTGGTGTGATCAAGATTTGGTGAGGGTGGAGGTGGTTTAACCTCTAGATTCCCTTGGTTGTTTTGGATTGGTTTATCCATGAGATCCCACATTCATGCTTGTAATATGGCATGGGGGTGACCAGCTGAAAGAAATATTTGGTTCAACCATGTCTACAGTCAGGTGGTACGTGGAACCCAAACATGATCGAATTTGCCTATGATTAATGAAAGCTAAGTTCTCTTTATTTTTTACTTGTTTATATGTGCATTTAATGGTTTTTATATCTTTGTTATTTCCATGGTTTTATGTTGTTTATAAGCATGGTTAATTGACTGGTTCATATCATGGTTTTTTCATGTATTTAATTGTAATGGTTAAAATGATGGATGCAAGACCTAATTGATGTCATAATAGTTCAAGGGAGAAGGTGGTGATCCTTCTTGTCATGTTTCAAAAGTGTTTTCATTCATTCATGCTCTATCTTGTATCCTAGACCTATAGGTTGCGTTCAAGCCAAGTGTTTGAAAGAATGTCAGTCCCGGTTGGGGATGGTCAAGCCTAGTCTTGGAGTTGATTTTTAGTTTATTAGTCTTGTCATCATGTGTTTCATTTATTTTGAAAGTTACATCAAGTTATGGACTAGAAAAGTGCCTTAACTTCCACGGATGTTGGCACAGGTCTGCTCGGAAAAGTCCCTGGACTCAGGCATGCAAGCTTATGAGAATGTCTAGAGGTCCCTGGATGCTGGAATGCCCATATCATGAGAGAGTATAGAGGTCAAGAGGTCTAAAAGGTCAATGGGACCCAAGCGCAAGATGCCTGAGTGGCTGGGATGTCTCCTAGGGGTGTTGTTGTTGATGTAGAAGGTATGGTTTATGTAATTTTGTCAATTCCATTTTCTTAAGGTCACAGAGGAGATTGAATCATGTCATAGTAGCCTCTTGTCACATGTTTACCCTGGTGTTGTGTTGTACAATAACCCCACATTTCATCAAATTTTATCTTTAACTATAATATGAAATGGGTCCCTTTTTAGATTTATGAATAAAATTGGTATCAACTCATCTTTCATCAAAAGGTCTGAAAAGAAACAATACATTATAAACCTTTTGAACAAACATAAATCGGTCTTATAAAATAAATACATAATTCTTTATTATTGCGATAAAGCGATCGCAAGATCGCATATCACAACAACAAGGGATGCATAACGAAAAGACCCATTGGTTTACCCCGATCCGAAAAGTGAATAACTATCGAATATCGGGGAAGGCAAGCAAATGTAACGAAAGGCCTTCTCACTTTTCTCCGATGCGATATCGCTATCGCCAATCGGGGAGTGTAGCACACACACATTAAAGGCACCCTTTAAAAACTCCCGATGTGAAAAAGTTGTATTTCCATCGGGGATCGGGGATCTTGCAATGACACAAATATTACCAATCGAGCATTTCTCCGATTCCGATTGCGATAAAGCTAAGCGCGAATTTCAAAAAAGATTGAAAAGGCTTGGGTATATTATGTTAGATTATTATTAAAAGCCTTCCCATTCCTGATAGCGATTCACTTGTGATTAACCGCCAAAAATCAAAGCCATGCTTGAATGAATCATTCGGCGAATAAATGATATGATGGGAATTTAAATGATTGGTAGGATTAAGTGGCCAATTAATGGAGCAGTTATGCCGAAATCTCCTCAGAGATTGTATCCGAGGCAGTATTATTTTAATCCTTCATTATTCATTAATTGATATAACTCTTTTATATTTGGCTCGCACCACCTATTCTCTGTATTACGTTCATTTTATCTCCTGCGCAGAGCTCGTCCGAAGCAACAAATTTAAGCCAAATGGGGAAGAAATCCAAGAGATTTGCAGCAACTTCAGCTCCCGCAGTGACAGGACAATCTACTGCTGATCCAGGACCAAGCAAGAAAGGATTGATTTCAGACACTACCTGTCTTGGCCTCGGCAACACTAGCTAGCAAAGCATCTACAATCTAGTTGAAGCTGAAGATCCTGAAACGATATCATTGCAAGCTACTGCAGGTTCAACCAGAAAGTCAGAGGCTACCCTAAAGGATTTTAGCTGACTCCTACCTACATCAAATAGCGTCTCGAGAGAAAATTCTTCCGTATACAGATGTAGTGAGGTGGGCAGTTGAGGAAATCCCTGTTACAAATAGAACATTCTGCACAATTGACGGGAGAGTCTTCGGCTCGTTTCAACCTAATGATTTGAGACAAATGTACCACTTGCCTGAACCACAGAAGAAATACAACAAAGCATTTCTAGAGAAGTTCAGGGATGAGAATGAAACTGAATCAACACCTATTCGAGAATGGAGACAGAACCCCACAAGGCACAAGCATGAATCTTCAGGTAAGTACTCTCTCGATTCATTATGTTCTCCTTATTGTTACGTCGGGGCGATGATGTGTAGGATTTGGGGATTACATGATTCCACTAAATTCTCAATTGAAATGGTTCCTTTAATGGAAGCGGTAGTCAATAGTGAGATAATGGATTGGGGAAATATATTATATGATAAGTTAGCCACTACTATCCTTGAGTTTAGAAATAAAACTCGCGTCACCGATAGGTCTATTCCTTCGTTTTATTATAGTGCCTATATTTTAGATACTCTTTGTTTTAACTCTGAATTTCCTGTGCTGGGGTGGAGATGGACTCCACAAGACCCCATGCCGATTCACATTTATCACCAGAAGCTGTGGAAAGCACATTATAAGGACCACCTGTATCAAGTTTGTAATGGTTTTAATGTTGCCCATTTTACTATGCCATTTTTGACAAGCCTCCTCCGAAAA
>APFE030690005.1:1982-29498 GCA_000404065.3 Pinus taeda | reverse complement strand
CTTGTAATGAATTGGAAGAAATTACCACTCCTCAAACTCTCAAGATAGAAGGACATATCAAGAAGAAAAAGATTCAAGAAGTAAAAGATCACATCGAGCATCAAGAACAAGTTCTCCAACTTTTAAAGCATAATGCCACTTTGGTGCAGAATCAAATGAAACAACATGCAGATCAACATCATAGTGAAAAAAAATTTGATGTAGGCGATTGGGTATATTTACGGCTACATCTTAAGCAAGCAATTTATGAGAAGGAAATGTTGGCAATACTACATGCACTTAAAAAATGTCGACCTTTCTTAATGGGAAGACACTTCAAGGTAAAAATGGATCATGATAGTCTTAAATACTTTTCAGAACAAAGGTTATCTTTAGAAGAATAGAAAAATGGGTCACAAATATGTTGGGTTCTGACTTTGAAAACATCTACAAAAAAGGGAAGAAAAATGTTGTTGCAGATGCACTCTCAAGAACGGATGAGGATGTGGAAGAATTGTTTTGTGTTATTTCTATTATCCAACAAGATTGGATAAACGAAGCAAGGGATGAATGGAAGAAGGATGAAGAAGTGTGGCCACTCATTCAAAAGTTGCAGAAGATCCCAGTTCAAACAATATTGCTAGAACTTGACGAGGAAGGAAAAATCATATTGGAACCTAGAGCAGTCACAAAAACAAGAACCCGAGAACTACGAAATCGATCAATTTCAAAGTATCTCATCAAGTTGAAGAACTTACCCGCTGAAGATTCCACATGAGAGAACAAGAATTTTATACAAAACCATCAAGAACTACTCAAGCATTGAGGACAACACTTTTTGAAGGAGAGGGGTATGTTAGGTCCCTATACTACTAGGGTAACCCCTTATTGTTATTATTACAACCCCCTTATTATATTGTTGTGCCCATATAGTCCCCATATTGTTATTATTAGGCCCCATAGAATCCCACTATTGTTATTATTGTGCCCTTACATTATTATTTTTATGTCGACTCTGATTATATTATGACCCCTTAGAATCCTCTATATAGAAAGGAGGTCTTGTCATTTGTATCATCCAAGAATTGTTCATTTGTGTAATGTAAAGGAAGTGTCCCCCTCAAAGAAGCTTAATTCTAAGGCGTTGATATTTCTTCTATCTCTTTGTGAGCTGGTTTCATAACATTTCCTACTCTGAACCAGTCCCCTAACACTCTGGAAGCTTTTGACGGACGTGATTCACAACCATTCGGTGTCCTTCCCAACCTTGCCATTACGTTGGAGGGCAAGACGGTACATGTCGAAGTAGAGATCGTTGATGCTAATCATAACTACAATATTCTACTCGGACAGAGATGGACCCATACCATGCATGTTGTAGCCTCCTCCCTTTTTCGTGTGATTTGTTTTCCCCATCAAGGGAAGATAGTCACATTTGACCAACTTTCCCTCTTTGCCTCTTCCTCCTAGGATGGAAATGTTCCATACGTCAAGCATACCAGTGCTCCTTATGAGAGTGTGGTTGCAGGACTTTTCAAAGGACTTGCCTTGATGGGCATATTTCTTCTTGCACCTCCTCATGTTGCCTCTGTCAACATGATTTCGGTAAAGTCTGATCCTTGGGTCATTCCTTCGTTGGATCTTGTTGATACATGGGGCAAGGTTATGCCATTAAGTCCCGCTAAAACTAATTACGTGGATATTGTTTTGGCTTCACCTTCGATATCCTTTGATCATCCTATCTCGAGAAAATCTCTCGATGCGTATTCTCAATCCCCGTGGCTTGGTTCTTCGGAATCTCCCGATCCCTTAGCCGAGACTTTTATTTCTGACGAGAGTATCATGGAAGTAATGTCTCTGGAGGAAGTACCTTGGAATGACACTCATCGTCGTTCTTCGTTCTTTCCTGGCCCAACAGTCATGTCTATGTGCCTTGATAAGTTCTCTTCTCCGCTGCTTATTGACATGTCAGCTTCTCCTAACATTGTCAAGATCTTTCAACTGAGGGCAACTTTATCTCTTCATAGATTCAGGTTTTTTCTCCCTCCCCAAGTTTTTACCGATTGCCCATTATTGCAATGGGGTTATCATCTTTTGACTCGTAACCCTCCCTCGCCCAAGGGGCATGGGGGCACATCCTTATATGAGTTCTACTCTATTATTTGGCTGAGTCGATGCTTACTCGTCTTGTCAACAGTAAAAATTTGGTTTTCATCTTGGTTGATTGATTACCCGAGTCCAAGCATGGACTCTCTCAAAAAGTATTATGCTTAGGTCATCTTGCGTGGCTACTTTTGTACAATAGTGTGTTATTCATTTTTTTACGGTATGGTGTGTTATTTTGCAAACATCTTTCCTGATTATTATGTTTTTGACCTGCTTTGCAGATGTCGGTGTCCCCTCACATCGGTTTTGCTGATAGTGCTTGTCGTAGTACTGAAATCTATCATCCGCGGCATGGGTCATTTATGACCCCCATGGGGAGTTGATTGATCTTCAAGGTATATGTCTAGGTTGAGAAACTAATAACATCACTGAGTATAGCGTTGTTATCGAATTATTTTCAAAAGTTATCGCTCTTGGCATCCGGCAATTGGTTGTCAACCTTGATTCACAGCTTCTTGTTCTTCAACTTAACGAATAATATTCCGTCAAAAACCCTCAGATATTGAGAATGTATCTATGTATTCGTTTGCTAGAGACAAATTTTGATTACATTATATATCATCATATTACTAGACACGTGAATACATTAACATATGCATTAGTTAATTATGTGTTGGATAGACGTTTGTGAAACCTGTAAAAACTAAAAAACAAAAACATTTGTACCATAGTAAGTACATCAATATATATATATATGTATGTATGTATGTGTGTGTGTGTGTGTGTAATGTTTTTCATACATCAAAACCTCAAAAAATAATATGTGTGTTCAAAATACATTGGTGGCTCGCAGGCCTCAAAAATGTGGAATGCTAGACCTATGCACTAAACAGCATGATGCTCATGATATCATGTAACTGCTCGGACAAAATGAGTCAGCAGTCGACGGATCTGATCTAACACCCCCACTGTATGCCTCTGGTACTGGTGTGGGACATCACCCATTCGGGCATACTCTAGGATCCCATGGGTCAAACTCTCAAAATTCCACACAATATCCTCCTTGTTGTCATTTCCCTCCTGATAAGGAGTAACATCAAACTGCCAAGCGACGCGCTTGGCGATCGAGGACATCCCGGCAGGGCATTCTGGCCCAACATCTGCATTCATAAAATCAAAATGACATGAGCACATATATCTCAAAAATAATAAAAAACATCAAAAAATTAAAAATTGTTTGTTTTTACCTCCGTCATCAAAATCCTCCCCCTCTAGGAGTGGCATATCCAGATCTCCGCAGAAGTTGGTACTGCTATAAGGCCAATCCTCCACTACGATCAGCTGTCGTCATAGCCATGAGAAAAAGGCAGGCTTATAGGACATCTGTTGGCCCTGGTAACCCTGGGCATCAACTCGCTCCAACGGACCATCTATGGGTCTCGTGGCATCAGTGGATCCACCTCAGTCAGCTGGTATTGCAAAAGCAGAACCCGCTCCAGGAAGAAGGTCACTAGCACAGACTTGAAGCAAAACTGCTTCAGGTTTACCGCCTTAGCTATTGTAGCTGGCGCTTCATGTTGGCTTTCATAGCTTCTGCCCAGTTAAAGCTAGTGGTCGTCGTGCAGTTGATAGCATATTGAAACTTCGACTTGCTGGTCTCATGTTGATCCAGGTGGATTTTGGTGGTCACCCACCAAGTCCACTTGGACCCCCACCATTGTTTCTTTCAGCTTTTCAATTTCCTTAATTGTAGCACAATTTACTATTTTTAGCATTTTTGGGTTCTAAACTTCCAGAGCCGTTTTGAGGCCCTAAACAACGTTTTTTTTGAAAACTGGGAGCAACATGCACCCATGTTTCTCTCCCCAAAGTTGTAGTTCTCGAATAGATTTTTCTAACGAGATATTGTACACATCAAACGGAGATCGTATGCCAAAGTTACGACCCCAGGAAGTTGATGTACCAATTTACCCAATCGGGCCCCACAATTTGGTATTTCATCTTCTAGGGTTAGTTTTTTGGATGTTTAGGGTTTTCCATTGTTTCTCAACAATAAATAAGCCTTCGAGCCTCATTGTAACACAGTTCATAGGCATGTAGCCGCCACATATCTTCTCAGAGATAAGCTACCATCGCCCTAGCTAGTTTATTTCCCTTTATGTTTGTAAGCATATTTCAGTATTTTGCAGTAATGAAATGAAGTATTATTTTTTCTGCATCTCCATATGTATGGTTATATCTGTAATTTTTTACGTTCCAGTTTAAATCTGGATCAATGGTATCAGATCGGTCTACTCTTTCTCTGTCTTTCTTTGCATGTCCCCAACGAGGTCGGGATATAAGGAGTTAGGGGTTGAACTGGTCGAACCTTTGCAAGACCAACCTCGCAGATCTCGATGGCCTCCCATGGCGGATGAAAAGAAAGACAAGGGGGCAGCAGATCCTAACAAAATCTTGCTCGAAGAGGCCCTCAAGCGATAGAGAAATGCGATGATGGACAACTTTGCCCAGATCCTTCAGCGGCTACCGAGGGGCAACACATCTACTTCCAACAGCTACTCTGGAAGTGCCACGCCCTTTAAGGTACAAGTTAACTTTGACATTCCCATATTTGAGGGTCAGATAGATGAATATGCCATAGATAAATGGTTAAATATGCTAGAAGGGTATTTTTCTGTTCATGATTTTTCCGGCTGGGAAAAGATTACTTTCGTGCTTCTCAAAGCCGCCCCCCACGTCAAGGACTGGTGAGAAGCCTACTGCGAGCAAAAGGATGATAGTACGGCCTCACTGTTTTCAGTCGCACCCACTTGGAATTCATTCCAAACTGCCATCAAGGAGCAGTACTACCCTGTCGGAAGCTATGAGGATCAATACATAAAGTGGACCACGTCACGGCAAGGAAGGGACAAAGACATGTCAGAGTTTACCAATATTTTCCATACCCTTCGCACGAAGTTGGGTATCAAGGATTTGGAGCAACATTTGATACTCAAATATCGTGGTTGCCTGCACAAGTACATCCAGAAAGAAATAGAATTCATGAACATCTCCTCGCTCGACACGACATACCGATATGCTGTCAAGATCGAGCAAAAGTTTAAACAGAAAAAGCGCAACTTTAGATCTGCAAACCCAAAGCAAGGGAAATGTGCCCCCAAACTTCAGAACAAAGGACAAAGCCAAGGTGGGGTGGCCCAAGACAACCCTCCAAAGCTGCAAGCAAAGAACAATGTTACGAAGTCAAAAAAGGACACGGGAAAGTGGTTTGAGTTCCATAAGAGCTCTACTCACAACACAAGTGAGTGTCGGGCCAAGCAGTCACTGGTGGCCAAGCTAAAGGTTTCAGAATCAGTTGCATGTTGTGACCCTGGGTCAGAACCTGACAATGGGAATGACAAAGGGAAGCAGATTATCAATGCGGAGCCCAACGCCATCGTTGCCACCACGAAGATCTAGAAGGAGTAACCCAAAGATCCAAAGGAGGAGGAGCATCTCATCCACTCCCATATGTGGGTAAAGGGTTCCCTGCTATAGTTCATTGTCGATAGAGGGAGCCAAAAGAACCTCATTTTAGCAAAGGTCGTGAAGTGATTGGGCTTACCAACCACAGCACATCCACAACCGTACACCATCAGGTGGCTTCACCAAGGACGGGATCTTCGCATGAGCCAGTAGTGCCGCCTTCCATACAACATCAAGCCCTTCATGGATGAGGTATTGTGTGACGTTGCTCCCCTTGATGTTTGTGATGTATTATTAGGACAACCATACTTGTGGAAGTGACATGTTGTGTATGAATCAAGGCTTCGAGTTGTTATTGTTACTTTGGGAAATAAGTTGTACAGGATACCTGAGGTAGCACTGCCAACCGCCATCTCTTTGGTTACTGCAAAACAATGCAGTAAGCTCATTTCCAAAATCGGGAAATTTGTTTTCCTCATGATACGCCCTCAAGGAAAGAAAAAGACGGTGGCCATGACCTCTAGACAGGGAACTACAAATGGACAAGATCGTGGAGGAGTATGAGGACATCTTCACCTCCCCAGCAGGGGTTCCTCTGCACTGTCAGGTCAAGCACTCCATCGATCTAACCCTAGGTGCGTTGCTTCCCAATGAACCAATCTATCAGCACTCCATTCTGGAGAACAATGAAATCAAGAGGCAAATTCAGGAGCTGCTGCAGAAAGGTCACATCCATCCGAGTTCATCGCCCTATGGGAGCCCAATCATGTTGATACAGAAGAAGGATGGGACTTGGAGACTCTATATTGACTATCGGGTGTTGAACAAGATCATTGTCTGTAATAGGTACCCAATCCCACGGATTGATGACCTCTTGGACCAACTGAAGTGGGAAAAATATTTCAGCAAGATCGATTTGAAATCAGGATATCACCAGGTACCAATCGAACCCTCAAATGTGTGGAAGACTACCTTCAAAGCCAAGGAGGGCCTTTTCGAAGGGTTGGTTATGCATTTCGGATTGACAAATGCTCCTGCAACCTTCATGAGGATAATGTATGACATCTAGTGACCATTCACCGACTCATTTGTAGCGGTATACTTGGATGACATCTAGATCTTCAGCCAGAGTTGGGAAGAGAACCTCCACCACATCTGATAGGTTCTCCAAACACTGCGGCAACACAAGTTATGTGTCAATTTGGAGAAATGCACTTTTGGCATGACCTAGATTCAGCATCTAGGATACATTATTGATGAATGGGGGGTGCATGTGGATCCATCCAAGATCCAAGTCATTCGGGATTGGCCATCTTCAACCACTCTGACAGAGCTCCGCAACTTTCTAGGTCTTGCCAACTTCTACCGAAGGTTCGTGTTGGGATTTTCTCATATCACTTGGCCCTTGAGTCAAGTCATCAAGGGAGGAGAGAAAGCAAAATTATTTTGGTCTGAATCTCAACAGAAGGAATTCACAGAGTTGAAATATCACCTCTTCTCGGCACTCGTGCTCACATTACTAGACTTGCAACAACCATTTGAGGTTGAGACAGATGCCTCTGATTATGTTATTGGGATAGTCCTTACTCAACATGGGCATCCAGCGGCATATCACAATGAGACACTTTCAGACACAGTCCGGAAGTATCCCACTTATGACAAAGAGATGTATTCCATTATGTAGGCCTACCGACAATGGAAGCATTACATTTTGGGAAAGGAAACGGTCACCCACACAGACCACTGACCCCTGCAATTCATATAGACCCAAGGGAAATTGCAGAATGATCACCATCAGAAGTGGTCCACATACCTGCAACAATTCCATTGGAATATCAAATATAAGAAGGGCAGCACCAATAATGTTTCAGATTGCCTCAGTCGACCACCGACCATGGCGTTAACCACGGTGCTCAACTCTAGTGGGCACGAGACTTATGATTGGCCACTTCTCTACAAAAGCGACCCAAAATTCGACCACACATATCAGACACTCTTGGAGGTTCAACATGTTCTATATTTTCACTTCCAAGATCCCCTATTATGCCACCTGGGTCACATTTGTGTTCCTTCAAGCGAGCGTGCCAAGATGATTTTGGAAGCACACTATAGTCAAGTTGCTGGGCATTTCGGGGTCAAAAAAATGGTAGCAGTATTGCAGAATTATTTCTATTGGTCGAATCTTCGACAAGATGTCGGGAAGTACATCAGATCATGAATTTCCTGCGCCATTTCCAAACAGATTATCAAGAAGCAAGGCCTCTATACCATGCTACCTACCCCTAGTCAACCTTAGGAATCCATCTCCATGGATTACATGTCAAGCCTTCCTTCTACTAAGCATGGAAATGACTGTGTTTTTGTGGTCGTCGATAGGTTCTCGAAGATGGCCATTATGGCGTCCTACAAGAAGAATATCACAACAGAAGCCACTGCTAAACTCTTCTTTGAATGAGTGTGCGTACACTTTGGGATCCCATAGTCTATCGTCTCAGATAGGGACAGTAGGTTCCTTAGTACATTTTGGTCCAATCTCTGGTCGATGCTGGACACCAAACTTACTAAGTCCATAGCCTTCCATCTTCAAACTGATGGCCAGACAAAGGTTGTCAACAAGATGATCGTACACATTCTACGCATGTACAACTCAAAGCATCCATGCACATGGGATGAGAGCCTCCCCTATGTTCAGTATAGCTACAACTGGGCTCTCCACAGCTCGACTGACAATATCCCTTTTCAGGTGGGCTTGGGATTCCAGTCATTATGTCACATTGATGTGGCCATGCCATTTGTAGCTACTCACACAGATTCGGCTCATGTCCAGTCCGAAATAGATAAGGAAAACAAATTCATTGAGCACTCCAACATATTCACCTGCAGGTCCACGACATTCTGGAGAAATTAAATTCTAAGGACAAACAGCGACATGATCAACATCGGGTGCCACACAAGTTTCAGGTGGGCGACAAAGTTTGGTTGCATTTGCAAAAGGAACGTCTTACCGGAGCCTACCAGACCACTCTGATATGGTCCTTACACGATTACCAAGGTTGTGGCAGACAATTCATTTGAGCTCGGCATTCCCCCATTCTTTGGTCTGCACCTAGTGTTCAATGTGGACCGCCTTCGACCATACTTTCCACCATTACTAAACACATCTGACATTGCAAAACAGCTCACACCCATAGAGTTAAATCCAGATTTATTGGAACAATCTGCAATTGATCGGATCATGGACACACAAATCAAGCACACTCACCAGCAGAATATCCAACTGTATCGAGTTTTCAAAGCATGCCAACTCCTTCACCAGGGAAAGTGGCTCACCAAGGACCAAGTTCAGCAGAAGTTTCCTCATCTCATGGAGGAACTCAACGCAATGGGGACCATTGCTTCCTAATGGGGGAGGAATGATCCAGGTGGATTTTGGTGGCCACCCACCAAGTCCACTTGCACCCCCACAATTGTTTCTTTCAAATTTTCAGTTTCCTTAATTGTAGCACAATTTACTATTTTTAGCAGTTTTTTGGGTTCTGAAATTCCGAAGCTATTTTGAGGCCCTAAACAACTTTTTTGGAAAAATTAGGAGTAACCCTTCCCAAATTTGTATTTCTCTGATAGATCTTTCTAACGAGATATTGTACGCATCAAACGAAGATCGTATGCCAAAGTTACGACCCTAGGAAGTTGATGTACCAATTTACCCAAACGGGGCCCACAGTTTAGTGTTTCAACTTCTAGGGTTAGGTTTTTGGATGTTTTTGGTTTTCCATTGTTTCTCAACAATAAATAGGCCTTCAAGCCTCATTGTAACACAGTTCAAAGGCATGTAGCCGCCACATCTCTTCTCAGAGATAAGCTACCATCACCCTAGCTAGTTTATTTCCATTTATGTTTGTAAGCATATTTTAGTATTTTACAGTAATGAAATGAAGTATTATTTCTGCTGCATCTCTATATGTATGGTTATATCTGTAATTTGTAGCATTCCTATTTAAATATGGGTCAATGGTATCAAAGTGGTCTTCTCTTTCTCTTTCTTTCTTTGCAGGTCCCTAATGAGATCGGGATATAAGGAGTTAGGGCTTGAACTGGTCAAACCTTTACAAGGCCAGCCTCGTAAATCCTGACGGCCTCCCATGGCGGATGAAAAGAAAGACAAGGGGGCAGGAGATCCTATCAAAATCGTGCTCGAAGAGGCCCTCGAGCGAAAAATAAAAGTAATGATGGACAACTTTGCCCAGATCCTTCAGCGACTACCTAGGGGCAACACATCTACTTCCAGCAGCTACTCTAGAAGCGCCACACCCTTTAAGGTACAAAATAACTTTCACATTCCCATATTTGAGGTCAGATAGATGCAGACACCGTAGATATATGGTTAAATCTGCTAGAAGGGTATTTTTCTATTCATGATTTTTCCGACAGGGAAAAGATTACTTTCGCACTTCTCAAAGCCACCCCCCATGTCAAGGACTGGTGGGAAACCTACTACGAGCAGAAGGATGAAAGTACGACCTCACTGTTTTCAGCCGCACCCACTTGGAATTCATTCTGGACTACCATCGAGGAGCAATACTACCCTGTTGGAAGCTATGAGGATCGATACATAAAGTGAACCACCCTGCGGCAGGGAAGGGACCAAGATGTGCTGGAGTTTACTAATATTTTCCATACCCTTCGCACGAAGTTGGGTATCAAGGATTCGGAGCAGCATTTGGTACTCAAATACCACGGCTACCTGCACAAGTACATCCACGAAGAAATAAAATTCCTGAACATCTCCTCGCTTGGCACAGCATACTGATATGCCGTCAAGATCCGTCCGTCTGAGTTCATCACCTTGTGGGAGACCGATCATGTTGGTATAGAAGAAGGATGGGACTTGGAGACTCTGTATTGACTATCGGGCATTGAACAAGATCAATGTCCATAATAGGTACCCGATCCCACGGATTGCTGACCTCCTGGACCAACTGAAGGGGGAAAAAGATTTTAACAAGATCGATTTGAAGTCAGGATATCACCAGGTACCAATTGAACCCTCTGATGTGTGGAAGACTGCCTTCAAAGCTAAGGAGGGCCTTTTCGAATGTTTGGTTATGCCTTTTGGATTGACGAATGCTCCTGCAACCTTCATGAGGCGAATGGATGACATCTTGTGGCCATTCACCAACTCATTTGTAGTGGTGTAGTTGGATGACATCCTAATCTTCAGCCATAGTTGGGAAGAGCACCTCCACCACATCCGACAGGTTCACCAAACACTGTGGCAACACAAGTTATGTGCCAATTTGGAGAAATTCACTTTTGGCATGACCCAGGTTCAGTATCTAGGATACATTATTAATGAATGGGGGGTGCGTGTGGATCTAGTCAAGATCCAAGTCATTTGGGATTGGCCATCTCCAACCACTCTGACAGAGCTCCGCAGCTTTCTTGGTCTTGTCAACTTCTACCGTAGGTTCGTGTTGGGATTTTCTCATATCACTTGGCCCTTGAGTCAAGTCACCAAGGGAGGAGCGAAAGAAAATTCTTTTGGTCTGAATCTCAACAGAAGGCATTCACAGAGTTGAAAGATCGCCTCTGCTCGGCACCAATTCTCGCATTATCTTACTTGCAACAACCATTTGAGGTCGAGACAGATGCCTCTAACTATGCTATTGGGGCATTCCTTACTCAAAATGGGCATCTAGTGGCATATCACAGTGAGACACTTTCATACACAGTCCAAAAGTATCCCACTTATGGAAAAGAGATGTATTCCATTATGTAGGCATGTCAACAATGGAAGCATTACATTTTGGGGAAGGAAACGATCATCCACACAGACCACTGACCCCTCACTCTAGTTTGGCCTTCACACTTTACGGGGCATCTATTACACATCATTTTGTCACTATCCCTGTACTCCTCGTCTACGATCTTAGAGGACCTCTACAGTGTACCCGACATGCTTTCCCATCATGAAGAAACTCCCAGTGTGTCCCTCTTCATGCGCAGAATAATTCCCCTTTACACCATTTCCCAAGAATCTTTCTTCTATCCCAGTTTACAAGACCAACGCTATTAACCAGTTTTCTCCTTGCACCAATTTACAAAGGTTAAAACTAGCCCTCGTGCTAATCAGAGCAACTGAGCCCTTTTCTAGTCGTGTCGATCCTCTTTTGGAAGGTTTCTTAAATAAGGAGTCGAAGCTTCCATGTCTAGAAGCTCCGTAATGAAATTCTGGGAGATGGTTGGGCCAGATAGAGCCGAGGAAATCAGTTTGGGTTCCTTTCCCCTATTAGGATGGAAATGTTAGCCTTGGAAGCATTTGGCCCAAAAATGGATCAAAGTATGTTTTTTAAATTTTCCATAAGTTAGCATAATCATGCCAAAGGATCCGGATATGCTCTTGAAGGCTTCAAAATTTGCATAAGGATCATTCAAAATCCCAACAGTCGCAAGAGGAAAGCCCTTGAAAAGGTAGAAAAACACTATCGGGAGGCTAAAATACATTAAAACAGTCAAAAGACCAAGTATCGCAGGCTTGAGCATGGCAATGCATAACAGCCGTTAGATCTGGCCGATCAACAGCCCAGATCTAGGCGACTAGTCGCAATCGGCCAGGCAGAGGGGATTGTCTTAAGGCGGGTGAATGACACCGCCAATCAGCGATCGCCAATGATCGGATCGGCAGGTCGCATCGGTGGATTAATATGAGCGCTAAATATAAGACCTCTGGCTCAGGCGATACGTGATTGCGATCGCATCGCATCGCCATATCGCATTGGGACTATACCATGGGCGAGGCCTATGCACAGGCATATATGCGACCCAATGAGTCGGACCCGACGGCATTATATACGATGTTTCATAAATTTTGAAGTTTGTGTGAAGGCCTATTGTTAATGTATTTTAATATATTTCGCTGTATAACGAAATTCAAATGGAAACAGGGGCAGTAGATAGCGACGGAACCCGGACCCGATGGGTTTCATGAAGCAAAATATATATGTTTTGAAGTCTGCAAAAGCCCATTTTTTAATGTTTTTGTGTGTTTTCGTTGTTTAAACAAAATACGTGGAACCTTTGGCAGTGCGATTGCGATGAAGCCCGGACCCGAAAGGTTCCGGGAAGTGAAAAATACAATTTTTGAAGTCCGCGTGAAGGCCTATTTTCAATATATTTTACATGTTTTCGTTTTTTAAACGAAATACAAAGGAACACATGACAGCTCCGATAGTGATATAACCTGGACCCGAAAGGGTTCGGGAATGATACTATTTAATATTTCAGGTCCGAGGAAAGCAATATTTTAATGTTGTTGTGTATTTTCATTGTTTCAATGAAATAAAAGGGACCAGGTTGTCTGTGATAGGCGATATCGACCCAAAGGGTGCACCCAATAGATAATTAAACCATATTTTAGGACTTTTAAAAGTCCGAAATGAATAGTGATGGGCGATATTTATCAGTGTTGCGGCGTTTTCGTTGTTTGTAATAGAAATAGCCACTATTTGCAATTTAAAGGGAGAAACAAAGGCCTGAAGACCCATTCCACCATATAACAGAGCCCGGAAAGGGAAAGAGAAGGGCCACAACACACTGCAGCCCGAAACAGAAAGATCATGGAGCACAGACAGTGCAACAGCCACACCAACAAACATCATGGAGAATCTTTGGCACAAGAGAACTCCCAAAAAACACAACAAGCCACCAAAAATATATGAAAGAAGTTACTCTGTTGTCAGAAGCAAAAAACTCTGATCCCATGCTTACCTAGAGGGCATCAAATCAGTTAACAATACAGATCAGATAGATTAAGACTCTAAGCCTCTTAGAGCTCAGGAGCATTGTAAACAAGCTATAAATAGCTGAAAGTAAGAGGTGATAGAGATTCAACTTCTAGAGATTATTCCTCCTCTATTCCTTCAAGCTTTTCATCTTGATTCTAGCAATATAAGCTTCTTTTGCCATTATATGTTCAATGTCCATTCTCTTTGTTGTTCTATGCTTGCACTTGAACAGTATTTTCATGTTTTCTTTGTTTCTAAGGCTAGATAACTGTCATCTTGTCTCTGCTTTGATAAATTAGATTTGCAAGCTTCTTTGTTGCCTATATCTAGCCCTCCATATGTGGTCATATATGCATCTACCAGTACAGTCAGTATTCTGTTTTGTTGCCTGTAGCTAACCATTCATTTATGTTTATGTATGCAATCTGTTGGTATAGTTAGTATTCTCCATCTATCTATTGAATTTATAAATTATTGAGCATTAGTGGTCTAAAGCCTTGTATTGGTGAGAGTGTTCATGCATGTCTTGAGTGAGAATAGAGCTGAAATGGTTATCTGACATGATCCAAACCATCATTTATTCCAATAGTTCAAAGAACAATATTGAAGATTATATGTTACCAGGCATCTCCGAGCTACAACCTAGGAGAGTTTCCTGGAGTGATAACATAATTGGCACCATTGCCGGGGAGAGGAAACTGAAGCTTAGCTTCCCTGGGAAACAACACAGATCCAGCTTTGATGATAGATAAAGTCTAGGCACATTTTTTGTTGTAGTCATCTATCTAGCGACTCTACTGGAGGTCGAACCTCTTGGCGACTCCACTTCATACTTCTAGCTCAGTTTGTGAGGCATAATCGGAGTAATCCTCAAAAGCTACAAGCTAACCCAGTACCTGACCCTGAAAAATCATCAAAGAGAGAAAGGTATTGCATAAAGGAGAATCAGGTTCAGGTAAACCTAAAAAATCTTCTATATCTCTTCAAGAAATTCTTGGAATAGAACAAATACATGTTGAGAGTATAGCATCTAATACTAGCAGTGAAGAAAAACTCTCAGAGATTCATAAATCTCCTTATTCTTTAGGTTCTCCTTTTGTTGTAATCCCAAAGGAAACCTCACCTCCTATCCATCATACTCCTCGGCCCTTTATCATTCAGACTGCCAACACTCTTTTAGCCACCACGGCTATGGCAGGTCCACAAGCACCTACCAAAATGGAAAGAATCATAGCTACTAGGTATGGACCTCTAATACTGCCCACTCCTTTGAATGTCATGCCTACTGGAGAATATTAGAAATATAGGCCCAAGTTCACTGGGACTGAAGGTGTTACTGTTGAAGAACATGTTGAGTCATTCTATGGCGATGCTGATAATTTGGACATTAGTGAAGATGATGTGTGGTTGAGTCTTTGTCCAAAGCCTAGATGAAGAGGCTAGAAAATGGTTCAGAGAACTAACCCCAAGATCTATAGCAGATATTGAAGCTTTAGGTGATGCATTCCTAAAGCATTGGGGGGATAAGAAAGCTCTCCTCTACTACCACACCGAGTTTGGGAACTTAAAGAGGGAAAATGGTGAGTTGTTGTCTGATTTTAATAAGAGGTTTAACTGTATGTACAGCAAGATACCAGCTGAAGTAAAACCCGCTACTACCTCTGCTAAACTCACCTATGCCAGTGCTTTTGATTTTGACTTCTGCCTACTATTGAGAGAGAGGTGATGTGCTACTTTGGCTGACATGCAGGATGCAGCCTTGGAAGTGGAATCAAACATCATGGGTATAGAGAAACTCAAGGGAAATGTTGATAGAAGAAGACAGAGGGGCGAGTCTTCATCATCCTCTAATCCTAAGATAGATAAAATGACCAAAATGATAAAGTCATTAGCCTATTAAATCTCCAAATTATAGGTTGAGCAGCACCTGGGGAAAGGGAGAGCTCCTAATACCTTTTCTCCTAGAAATCCAAATCCAAATCCATATAGAAGAACAAATGAGCAGTTGCAGATTTTTCAAAGAAACAAAGATGCTAACGAAGACAAAAGGGTGAAAGCTCCTTTTCGAAATGTAGTCATGGAAGAAGAGCAGTTTGAAGAAGAGGATGAGATCCATTGTCTGGAAGACAAAGGCAATGCTTCATTTTTGACCTTAGATGCCTATGAAAAGTCATTATGCAATGACCAGATCAGCCAAGAATGGGATGGTAAAGCTATTTTGCAAACTATAGATCAGCAAAGATATAATTTGAGGTCAAAGATAAATAATGCCAATGAAACTCATGTTCAAAGAGCTATTGTCCCTACCATACAACAAGCTAATAAGCAAAAACAATTGGTAGTTGATCCTACCGTCCTCAAAGCTCCAGCTCATGAGGTAAGATGCCTTGACAAGTCTCCTTCTCCTTTCAGTTTTCAATCAGAAATTTAGAAGCTAAGAATACCTATGCCTTTGATTGAAATAGTGAAGAATGAGTTCTTCAAAAGATCCATCGTCGAGGCCCTTGAGCCTAAAGCCATCCAAGCCTCCACAGGCCATGTAAATCTGCAAGATGACAAGCCAGTTGTTATTCTCAACCCAATGATTGAAAATCGTGAAGACAGCTCCCCATCATTTTATGTCTCTCTGACTATATATGAAAAAATCCTTCACAACTGCCTTTTGGACGCTAGAGCCAGCCATAATCTAATGCCCAAGGCTATCATGGATGAGTTGGGTCTTGACATCACCAAGCCTTATCATGACCTATTCTTTTGACTCTAGAAAAGTTAAGTGTCTAGGATTAATCAAGGACCTAGCCATCACTTTGTCTCAGTTGCCTATGAAAAGCATGATGATGGATATTGTGGTAGTAGATGTACCTCCCAAGTTTGGCATGTTACTTTCCAAAGGTTGGATCAAGAGACTAGGTGGATCATTACAAAATGATCTATCCTATGCTACTGTCCCAGTTTTCGGAGGTGAAAGCAAGAGATTATACAGAGAGGCACAGTTGGCTTATATCATCAGCGATGAGAAGAACCCTATTAATCATCCTATCTATGTTTTTGACACTTATTTTGGAGCTTGTATTCTTCATATTGAAGAATCTCAGTTGGCCTCCATGCAGCTAGAGAAACCAGTTTGCCAGATCGCAGAGGAAGAAAACCCCCAGATTTGGGATATGTTTTTTTATGGGGCTTGCTCTAAAGAAGCTGTATGGGCAGGTGTAGTCCTTGTGTCCCCAACATTGGAATACATTCATTTATCTTTCAAATTAACCTTTTAGGTCACAAACAACATCGCGGAGTACGAAGCTTTGATTTTGGGCTTAAGCGTTGCTAAAGAAATGGGTATCAAAGCCCTGAAAGTGTTTGGAGACGTAGACCTCATTATTCAATAGGTAAACAAAACTTTCCAAGCTAAGCATCCAAGGCTGAAGGCATACAGAGATGAGGTGGGGAGGCTCAAGGACTCTTTTAATAATTTCAGCATTTCTTATATTCCAAGAATGAAGAACCATCTTGTCGACTCCCTTGTTGTGTCTGCTAGCACGTTTATTCCTCCTAAATTAACATATGAAGTTCAGGTAAAATATAGACCGTCTCTACCAGACAATGTCAAATATTGTATATTTTTTTAAGACGATGAGGAAATTAACAGGTTTTTACAAGTCATTGAGGAATTTTCTGAAACGCATATCAACCAAGAAAATGAAACCATGGAAGAATGCATCCAGCCCAAGCTAAAAAGTGAAATCGACCAACGAAGCAAAGTCTAGCTACCCAATAATCACATACCAAAAGGATTGGTGCCTTTAGAGAAGCTTTTTTATCATAACGACGTGCCCTATAAGCCGACCAAAATAGAGAATGAGTATGTTGTCTATAAACATAATATAGGGAGCCCAGCCCATTCGAAAAACATAAATCTATCCACGCATTTGTCCTCTACCTAGAATTTTGAGTATTACACCCTCATGAAGCAATTCACTGACATTTTTTCCTGGGAATACAGTGATCTTAAAACCTATAACACAAACATCATTTAGCACAAGATCCCACTAGAAAAGAATACTACCCCTTTTAAGCAGAAATGAAGACCTATCAGTCCTCTCTTATTACCTTTGATTTAGAAAGAAATCAAGAAGTTGTTGGATGCCAAAATTATAGTTCCCCTAAGGCATTCAAAGTGGATAGCCAACCTTGTGGTAGTAAGAAAGAAAAATGGAGAAATCAGGCTTTATGTTGACTTCATAAATCTAAACAAGTGCTCTAAAAAAGATAACTATCCCTTGCCCAAGATGGAACACTTGCTACAAAGAGTTTCATGGGCTAGATTCATGTCTTTCTTAGATGGATTTTCAGGTTACAATCAAATTGTTGTACATCCCGGAGATTAAGAAAATACTGCCTTCACTACTCCCTGGGGCACTTTCATGTACTCCAAAATGCCTTTCAAACTGATGAATGCTGGGGCTACTTTTCAGAGGGTCATGGACATATATTTCATGGGAGAGAAGGACAAGTTTGTCCTTATTTATCTTGATGATATAACGGTATTCTCCAGTAGCCACAAAGATCATTTACAACATTTGAAGAAGGTCTTCCTAAAGTGCAAACAATTTGGAATTTCACTGAACCCAAAGAAGTCACAGTTTTCTCTAGAAGAAGGCAAACTTCTGGGACATATTGTTTATGCTAAAGGTGTGAAGATTGATCCAGCAAAGGTTCAAGCCATTCAGACATTGTCCATCCCAAGCTCAAAAAGGGACATCCAATCCTTCCTGGGTAATATTAACTTTGTAAGGAGTTTCATTCCAAACTTTGGAGAGCTAGTAAAGCACGTCACTTCCATGTTGAAGAAAGGATCATAAATAAAATGGACAGATGCTTCAAGAAGCTCTTTTGGAGCCATCATGGAAGCTCCCACTCTAATCAGCCTAGATTACACAAAGGAGTTTTGTATCTTCTCGTTTTCCTCTTATGATACACTTGCAGCAATTCTGTTGCAAAAAAATGATGAAGGCATAGAGCACCACGTGGCCTTTTTCAGCAAAACTTTAAGGGATGTTGAATTAAGGTATGACCTTATTGAAAAACAAGCTTATGCTCTCATAAAATATTTAAAGGCATTCAAAATTTATATTCTGCATTCCAAAGTAGTTGCATATGTACCTTCAGCCTCAGTAAAAGATGTCTTAACTCAGCCAGATATTGATGCGAAGAGAGCTAAATGGATTGAAAACTTCATAGAATTTAACATAGAGGTGAAGCCCACTAAGCTTGTCAAAGGCCAGGGCTTGGCTAAACTTATGGCTGAAGAAAATTGCAGCTTGTTAGACATAAATTCCATGGGTCTAAATTCAGATGATGAGAAAACAAAGGGAGCAGCAAAAGAGCAAAAGCATAATCAGTCTTTGGCTGAAAATCTAGCCACATGTGAATGGTATAACATAGTTCATTTTTTGCAAAAGGTAGAAGTCCCTTGAGGGCTTAGCTCAAGTCAAGCTCGTGCCATTAAACTTAGATCAGCCAAATTTTGTATTAATAAAAATTTGATTTATTGGAAAGACCCATCAGGAATACTCTTGAGGTGTCTAGATAAAGAACAATATGTGGAGGTCATACACCATTTCCATTCTAACATCTGTGGAGGGCATCATTATTGGAAAACCACAGCGCAAAAAATCTTTAGGGTTGGATATTATTTGCCTACTATGTTCTCTGATGTGTTTTCTTTTGTAAAATCTTGTGACAAGTGTCAGAGGTTTGCAGGAAGACAGCAGCTAAAATCTCTACCCTTGAAGCCAATACATGTCAATAGTACCTTCCAGTAGTGGGGCTTGGACTTTATAGGTGAGATCAACCCACATTCCAGTGGCCAACACAAATGGATTTTAGTAGCCACTGATTATTTCACCAAATGGATTGAGGCAATACCCACTAAGAATGTCAATCACCAAGTTGTCATAAAGTTCATGAATGATAATATTTTCACTAGATTTGCTTGCCCAACCAAACTAGTCACTGATAATGTAGCAACTTTTAAATCAAAATAATTGGTGGACATGACTGAATCCATGGGCATTCAAGTAGTACATTCTACCTCATATTATCCTCAAGGAAATGACCTGGTAGAATCATCTAAAAAGAGTCTGGTAAAGGTAGTCAAAAAACTGTTAGAGGACAACAAAAAGAGCTGGAATTCCAAGTTGAAGTTTGCACTATAGGTTGACAGAGTTACCATAAAAAATTCCATGGGGAATTCTCCATTTAAACTAGTTTATGGTGCTAATGTTGTTTTCCCTATCCAGCTGATTCTCCCTATGGCTAAATTCTTGCAAGAAGAACAAGATGAAGAGAATGACATGGTAAGAAGAATGAATAACCTGGTTGAACTACAGCAGATCAGAGAGTAGATGGTTGAGAAGTCAAAGGATCATCAAAAGAAAATCAAAGAAACCTTTGACAGGAAGGCAAAAGTGGACAATTTCCAAGTTGGTGATTGGGTACTTAAATGGGATGCATTTAAGGAAAAGAAAGGTAATCATGGCAAGTTTGACCCCTTATGGACAGGTTTGTTTGTCATCACTCAAATTCAGCAGAATAATACATTCGTTCTGCACAGTCTGGAAGGAGGACATACTTTTGGTAGCCCAGTAAATGGGTGGTTCTTGAAACTTTATTTTGTTTAATGGCTTTAAAGCCTTGTTATTGTAAATATGATTTTCTAGTTTTTATTTCATTACAAAATAGACTCCATGCCCAATGGAACACTAGAAGGAAGATTTGATTTTTGTTTTACAGGAAAGGCATTGATCTATGATCCCTGAAACCTCATTGGGAGGATTTCATCCCCAGAAGGAGCCAGTGTTAGCCTTGGAAGCATTTGGCCCAAAAATGGATCCAAGTATGGTTTTTAAATTCTCCATAAGCTAGCATAATCATGCCAAATGATCCGTATATGCTCTTGAAGGCTTCAAAATCTGCATATGGATCATTCAAAATCCCAACAGTCGCAGGAGGAAAGCCCTTGAAAAGGCAAAAAAACACTATCGAGAGGCTAAAATACATTAAAACAGTCAAAATACCAAGTATCACAGGCTTGAGCATGGCAATGCACAGCAGTCGTTAGATCTGGCAAATCAATGGCCCAGATCTAGGTGGCTAATCGCAATCAATCGGGCAGAGGAGACAGTCTAAAAGCGAGTGCATGACACTGCCGATCAGCGATCGCCGATGATCGGATCGACAGGTTGCATCGGTGGATTACTATGAGTGCTAAACATAAGACCTCTAGCTTGGGAAATACGTGATTGCAATCACATCACATTTCCATATCGCATCGGCACTATACCATGGGGGGGGGCCTATGCACATGCATATGTGCAACCCGATGAGCTGGACCCAACGGCATTATATATGATGTTTCATAAATTTTGAAGACCGTGTGAAGGCCTATTGTTAATGTATTTTAATATATTTCATTGTATAACGAAATTCAAAGGGAAACAGGGGCAGTGCGATAGCGATGGAACCTGGACCCGATGGGTTTCGTGAAGCAAAATATATATGTTTTACAATGGAAACTTTGGCAATGTGATTGCGATGAAGCCAGGACCCGAAAGGGTCTGGGAAGTGAAAAATATAATTTTTGAAGTCTGTGTGAAGGCCTATTTTCAATGTATTTTGCCTGTTTTCGTTGTTTAAACGAAATACAAAGGAACACATGACAACACCGATAGCGATACAGCCCGGACCCGAAAGGGTTCGGGAATGATACTATTTAATATTTCAGGTCCAGGAAAGCCATATTTTAATGTTGTTGTGTACTTTTGTTGTTTCAACGAAATACAAAGGGACCAGGCCATCTCTGATAGGCGACATCAACCCAAAGGGCGGACCTAATAGACAATTAAACCATATTTGAAGACTTCTAAAAGTACGAAATGAACAATGATGGGCAAGATTTATTAGTGTTGTAGCATATTCATTGTTTATAACAAAAACAGTCATTATTTGCAGTTTAAAGGGAGAAACAAAGGGCTGAAGACCCATTCCACCATATAACAGAGCCCGGAAAGGGAAAGAGAAGGGTCACAGCACGCTGTAGCCCGAAACAAAAAGATCAAGGAGCACAGACAGCACAACAGCAACACCAACAAACATCATGGAGCATCTCTGGCACAGGAGAACAACCAGACAGCACAACAAGCAACCAAAAATATCTTAAAGCAGTTACTCTGCTGTCAGAAGCAGAAAACTCTGATCCCATGCTTTCCTAGAGGGCATCAAATCAGTTAACAATATAGATCATATAGATTAATACTCCGAGCCTCTTAGAGCTCAGGAGCATTGTAAACATTCTATAAATCGCTAAAAGTAGGAGGTGATAGACGTTCAACTTTTGGAGATTATTCCTCCTCTGTTCCTTCAAGCTTCTCATCTTCATTCTAGCAATATAAGCTTCTTTTGCCATTATATATATCAATGTCCATTCTCTTTGTTGTTCTATTCTTGCACTTGAACAAATTGTTCATGTTTTCTTTGTGTCGAAGGCTAGATAACTGTCATCTTATCTCTGCTTTGATAAATTAGATTTGCAAGCTTCTTTGATGCCTATAGCTAGCCCTCCATATGTGGTCATATATGCATCTGCTAGTACAGTCAGTATTCTATTTTGCTGCCTGTAGCTAGCCATTCATTTATGTTTATGTATGCAATCTGTTGGTATAGCCAGTATTCTCCATCTATCTATTGAATTTATAAATTATTGAGCATTAGTGGTCTAAAGCCTTGTATTGGTGAGAGTGTTCATGCATGTCTTGAGTGAGAATAGAGCTGAAATGGTTATCTGACTTGAACCAAACCATCATTTATTCCAATAGTTTAGATAACAATATTGAAGATTATGTGTTACCAAGCATCTCCGAGCTGCAACCTAGGAGAGTTTCGCGGAGTGATAACAGGAACAACCTCAAGAGATAAGACCTTCTCCCATGATGAGAGGAACAATCTACCCAAGTTATATAAACCTCTATTTTTCCCAAGCAAAATCTAGTTGGAGTTTTGGAGAATAGTGTGATTTTGGTTTAGTTTGAGACTAGAGGGAAAGATGCCTTAAAACTTCCATTGTTGGGGCTATCCATGAAGTGCTAGCAGGAGTGTTGGAACCCAGATATGTTGGAGGAGACCAGCAACATCAAGGCACCAATTGTAATCTCTTTTTGATTTATATAAATGGAATTATTGATTGATTTCCTACATGAAGTGTCATTTTACATCTTTATGGCTTAATGTTCCTTAACCTATCAAGTAGGTTGAATACAATATTGTATGTCGAATACAATATTGTATGCTATCACGTTTGTTGTTGTTGTTTTTTGCTTGTTTCAGGTATTCGAAGGAAGGAAACGGAAGATAGATGGAGTGAGGAAGCAGGATCGTCACCAAGCGGAATAGCGTTCTAAGAGGTAGGCCCTCTTAATTGATTCTAGCTTAAGGAAATCTTCCATAGATTGCTTGTTTGTGGCTAGACCCACTCTCTTGGGCTAGAGGAATTGTTTGTGTCTGCACTAAGAATTTACCTGCACCACACTGCCTATTCCTCTTGGAACCCCACCATTGTGTCTTTCATTTTTTCAATTTCCTTAATTGTAGCACAATTTACTATTTTTGGCAGTTTTTTCGGGTCCTGAACTTCTGGAGCTGTTTTGAGGCCCTAAATGATATATTTTGGGAAAACCACTAGGGATGAATAGCAAACGTTAACTTGATATTAGCTTTTGGCAGTTGTAATCCTCAGATAGATATTTATAGTGAAGTACCATGTGTCAAACAGAGATCATATGCCAAATTTACGACCCCGAGACGTTGATGTACCAACTTACCCCAACGAGGCCCATAGTTTGTCATTTCATGTCCTAGGGTTAGATTTTTTTATGTTTACAGTTTTCCATTGTTTTTAAATAATCAATAGGCCTTCAAGTCTCATTGGAACACAGTTTAGAGGGATGTAGTCGTCACATCTCTTCTCAGAAATAAGCTACCATCGCTCGAGATAGTCTTATTTCCATTCTATTTGTAAGCATATTTCAGTATTTGATATTAATGAAATGAAGTTTACTTTTTGTTGCATCTATGTAGTTATGGTTATATCTGTAATTTTTTGTGTTCCTATTTAAATCTGGATCAGTGATATTAGAGCGGACTGCTCTTTCTCAGTTTTTCTTTGCATGTCCCCAATGAGGTCAAGGTATAAGGAGTTAGGGCTCGATCTGGTTGAACTTTTGCAAGATCAGCCTTGCAAATCCTGACGGCCTCCCATGACAGATGAAAAGAAAGATTAGGGGGCAGGAAATCCTATCAAAATATTGCTCGAAGAGGCCCTTGAGCAACAAAGGAACGTGATGATGGACAACTTTGCCTAGATCCTTCAGCGGCTACCCAAGGGCAACACATCTACTTCCAGCAGCTACTCTGGAGGCACCACTAATTTTAAGGTACAAGAAAACTTTGATATTCCCATATTAGAGAGCCAAATATATGGAGATGTTGTAGATAAATGGTTAAATCTGCTAGAAGGATATTTTTTTGTTCATGGGTTTTCCAGCCGGGAAAAGATTACTTTTCCTCTTCTCAAAGTCGCTCCCCACATCAAGGACTAGTGGGAAACCTATAGTGAGCAAAAGGATAAAAGTGTGCCCTCACTGTTTTCAGCTGAACAAACTTGAAATTCATTCCAGGACGCTATCAAAGAGCAGTACTACCCTTTCGGGAGCTATGAGGATAAATACATAAAGTGGACCATGCTGCAGCAAGGAAGGGACCAAGACAAGCCAGCCTTTATCAATGCTTTTCATACCCTTCGCACGAAGTTGGGTATCAATGATTCTGAGAAACATTTGGTACTCAAGTATTGTGGCTACCTACACAGGTACATCCAAGATGAGATGGATTTCCTAGACATCTCCTCACTCGCCATGACATACCGATACACTGGCAAGATCGAGCAGAAGCTTAAATAGAAAAAGTGAGACTTTGGATCTGCAAATCCAAAGCAAGGGAAAGGTGCCCCCAAACCACAGAACAAAGGACAAATCCAAGGCGGGGCAAACCAGGACAAATTTCCAAAGTTGCAAGCAAAAAACAACACAGCGAAGCCAAAGGAGGACACGGGAAAGTGGTGTGAGTTCCATAGAGCTCCACACACAACACAAGTGAGTGTCGGTCCAAGCGGTCACTGATGGTCGAGCTGAAGGCTTCTAAATCATATGTATGTTCTGACTCTAAGTCAAAACGCGACAAGGGGAATGATAAAGGGAAGCAGATTATCAATGTGGAGCCCAACACCAATGTTGCCACCACAAAGATCTAGAAGGAAGAACATGGAGATCCAAAGGAGGAGGAGCGCCTCTTCCACTCCCAGATGTGGGTAAAGGGTCCCCTGCTACAGTTCATTGTCGACAGTGGGAGCCAAAAGAACCTCATTTTAGCAGAGGCTGTGAAGCGGCTAGGCTTAGCAACCATAGCGCAGCCACAATCATACACTGTCAGGTGGCTTCACCAACCACAGCATAAAGCCCTTCACAGATGAGGTATTATGTGACATTGCTCCTCTTGATTTTTGTGATGTATTATTAGGCCAACCATACTTGTCGAAGTGACATGTTGTGTGTGATTCAAGGCCTCGCGTTGTTATTGTTACCTTGGGAAATAAGTTGTACAGGATACCAGAGGTAGCACCGCCTATCGCCATCTCTTTGATTATTGCAAAAAATGCAATAAGCTCATTTCCAAAACTGGGAAATTTGTTTTACTGATGATATGCCCTCAAGGAAAGAAGAAGATGGTGGCCATGACCTCCAGACAAGGCCCCTCCGCATGATAACAATAGATGGATAAAGTCATGGAGGAGTATCAAGACATCTTCACCTCCCCCGCAGGGGTGCCTCTACATTGTCAGGTTAAGCACTCCATCGATCTGACCCAGGTGCATCATTATCCTATGGAACCATCGATCGGTTCTTTGTTCTGGAGAACGACGAAATCAAGAGGCAGATTCTGGAGCTGCTGGAGAAAGGTCACATCTGGCCGAGTTCCTCACCCTGTGGGAGCCCAATCGTGTTGGTACAGAAGAAGGATGGGACTTGGAGACTCTATATTGACTATCAGGCACTGAGCAAGATCATTGTCTAGAATAGGTACCAGATCCCACAAATTGATGACCTTAAGGACCAACTCAAGGGGGGGAATATTTCAGCAAGATCGACTTGAATTCTGGATATCACAGGGTACTAATCGAACCCTCAAATGTGTGGAAGATTTCCTTTGAATCCAAGGACGGCCTTTTTGAGTGGTTGGTTATGCCTTTTGGGTTGATGAATGCTCCTACAACATTCATGAGGCTGATGGATGACATCTTGTGGCCATTTGCCAACTCATTTGTAGTGGTATACTTGAATGACATCTTGATCTTCATCAAGAGTTGGGAAGAGCACCTCCACCACATCTGACAGGTTCTCCAAACACTGCAGCAACACAAATTATGTGCCAATTTTGAGAAATGCACTTTTGGAATGACCCAGGTTCAGTATCTCGGATACATCATTGATGAACGGGGGGTGCTTGTGGATCTAGCCAAGATCCAATTCATTCGGGATTGGACAACCCCAACCATTTTGGCAGAGCTCCACAGCTTTCTAGGTCTTCCCAATTTTTACCGTAGGTTCATGTTGGGGTTCTCTCATATCACTTGGCCCTTGAGTCAAGTCACCAAGGGAGGAGCGAAAGAAAGATTCTTTTGGCTTCAACCTCAACAAAAGGCATTCGTAGAGTTGAAACATCCCCTCTGCTCTGCACCAGTGCTCACATTACTATTGAAAATAATACTGAGAGGGGGGGTGAATCAGTATTATCAGGATAATTATTCTTTTTCAAAACAACTGATATACGCTACTTCAATTTAATAAACCTGCGTATGTACGCGATTATGCAGAAGAAAACCCGCGTATACAGAACATGCTTCACTTTACTTAATCTTTCGGATGATGATTGTTAGTCAGTGATGCAGAATCAAATAACAGTATCCAGAGACAGTAAAACAGAGCAGAAAGACAATCAGACACAAGAACACAAGATATAAGGTGGAAACCCAATGTGTGTGAAAACCACCTGCTGCAATTTGTCTCTATCTTCCTTTTAAATTAGAAAACTTATTTTACAATGTACTGGAGCAGTCTCTTTACCAGTACGCAGGCTGCAACCTGCAGAGAGCTACAACTCTCTCTTGTTCTCCAGTTTCTCCTGGAAGGGAGCAACAACCCCCTTTAGCTTTTGAACTAGCCAAGATACTAGTACGTAGGTGCTGGCCTACAGAAGGCTACAACCTTCTCTTTCTTCCAGGGACCACTTTTCATCAATTTTCAAACTGGATCCATGAACATCAAACAATCATCAAGAATTAACCAATCTCCTTTTCACCAACTAGATCTGAAACAAGTAGATACTTCTCTGACAGCTGTACACAGAACACTGTACCAGAAACCACACAGCAGAAACAGAACCCAAAACACAGCAGCAATAAGCAGAAACAGCTAGATCACAACTTAAAGCATATACGCAATTTCAACCGTCTGTAACTTGCATGCATACACATCTGCGTATGGAACAACCTGCGCATACGCGACTTTACTTCCCCTAAACTGCGTGTATACGCGCCTGCGCTTTACTGAACCTGCGTATAGATCTATAAAGGACAACACACTCTTCTAGATATTCAATCACTAATTATCAGACTTATAGATCAGACAAGCGCCATATCAAGCAGATCAAAATCATACAGAGATACTACCATTTAGGCTTTAAAGATTATGACCCATGAATAGACCTTATCCTTCCTTTTGCGCTAAGATCCCTCCTTCCTTCAGATCCAGATCTGCGTCACCATCCAATATACCAGCTCTATCACTTTATCAGATCTTCAATAATAATCCAGATGGTGATTTGTCACAAGATCTCCTTCCTCCTTTATAGTCCTAGGCCTTCCACAATACCATGGTTCAAAACCATAACATTTCAATACCATGAACCCAAAACAATGGATCGACACAATTGACGAGATGCCATGGTCCAAAATATAGGTTCAAGTTCCAAGATCTAACTGCCATGGACCAAAAGAATGATCACCAACATATACGCG